>VZTT01063085.1:0-17618 GCA_013400855.1 Buphagus erythrorhynchus | reverse complement strand
ATGTTTAAATTAGGAAAAAGAATCACTTTTAAAAGTATGCTCCTTCTATATAGTAAACAGCAGGGGGAAAAAAAAAAGAGAAATAGCTTAATTGATCCATTACTTAATTCAGCCCTATGCCATAGTAATTCTTCTTTTGGAAGCAATTACAGTGTGTGTACCCAAGTTTATGGATTGCTCAGCATTCCCCAAAGTGGTGAGCCATGCACCATATGTATCTTGTTTCAGAAACAGAATGGCTTTCTCTGTTCCCAGTGAGGCAAAGACACAAAATGAAATGTTGACACACAAATGTTTTCCCTTGAAATCTATTTTACATTCATTACT
The DNA here is from genome assembly GCA_013400855.1 of Buphagus erythrorhynchus. Taxonomy (NCBI): domain Eukaryota; kingdom Metazoa; phylum Chordata; class Aves; order Passeriformes; family Sturnidae; genus Buphagus; species Buphagus erythrorhynchus. The sequence goes on along the minus strand of VZTT01063085.1, from coordinate 17,291 downwards.
TTAGGCATAACTATATATACAATACCTAGCAAAAGATTTGTCACAAATAACCTGTAATCTCTCGCTGTATTATCACGGAGTTATCTTAATAAAAAGAAGCTTTTAATGTGCGTATTTCAATGGTAGCACACTAAATGAGACACAAATATATTGCTATCAATACACATTAAACTCATAATACTAAATTCCAGGTTCTGAGGACACATGTATTTTCTCACCAGTAGTTTAAAAAATAAAGATCATGCTAAGTAACCCATTCCTAAACAATGAAGGAAAATAAGGGCTCAATGTAAGACCTCGCAGAATTTAAAAGTTGTTAGTCCTTAATGCTGTTCTCAAAAAGAATGCAGACTCAACAGGTGGAGAAATCTGAGCAATTCTTTCAATCAGATGAAAAGCCACCATTTGCAGCCTGGCTACACTGGGCTACAGCAATGCCACCCCATAATTTAACTACACTAAGCTGTGCTATTTTTTCTATAAAGATGTTCATCATCTTGAGTGTGGATAAAAGAGTTTTAGAGAAATCTGGTATTACATTATCTAATTCCTTCTGAAATTCCATTGGAGAGTAACAACAGGTTCCTTCGGTCCACCTTGCTGATAACAAGAAACCTTATTTTCATGCTCAGCTATTTATTAAGAATAAGTTGCCTGAGTAGAACTTGTCAAATAAAACCCAACTGATATTAAAGCATCGAGCTGGCAATTGAAATCATGTTTCTATGTCAAGCACACAGCACTGGAGTATCAAAGATACTGTCTCTATAATCAGCTAATTTAATTATATATGTATATTTCATACATGCTTTGTACACAGTGGTGCTGATGAAGTGTAATAACATATCATATTTAGACCTGTCACCCATCTTTGTGCAGTTCAGCTATCTGGACACATGTCTAATCTTCTCAAGTGTATAATGTTTCATTAGAGTCCTGCTGTAGGTCCAAGGCAAAGATGCAGTGGTGCAGATATGGTAGATTGGGGTAAGTTCTATATCTACTGCACAGAGACCTAAAAGGGGAGAGCTACAGCATTTGAACCCCTTTTTTCTGGCAACCTTCTGCCACCACCCATGATGTCAAGTTGAGGAAAAAAGTCAACAGAAAAAAATCAAGGTCCTGGACAAATACATTCTGCTTCACAGTTCTGGGCATCACTCAAGGCCATGTTGCTCTTGGAAAGACAGTTCTCTCTGCCAGGGAGAACAGCACATTCCTGTTTTCTCTCTATGTCCAACTCATCTAGACTGAGAGCAGCCTGCAATACAGCACAAAATACATGGAACTATACCCCCAAGAACAGCTCTCAGCCTGCACCTAAGCAATACTTCTGAAAAAAAGCAACAGGAAGAGTGGGCAAATCTACATTAAAAAGCAGCCTTGTACCCTTGTTTGACTGACAGAGCAGACAAACCCCAAGGATATTCTCTGCATAAGCCAAATGAAACAGAAAGAAGCAATGGGAAAGGTCAGCACAGTGGCACATGTAATACACACGTGTCCTAAATGAGTAATCTATGCTCCAAAAGACTGCATTGCAGCTCCTTGCATGCACAGAGAAAGTCATGGGTGAAACTCAGCCCCATACTGAGCATTTTGGAGAAACAGTCAGAGCCTCTCCAAACTGCAGAACAACTGCTTGCAGCAAACACCGATGATGATCTATATACATTAGTGGTTATCTGCTGGTATAGGGCATAACAGGCTCACTAAATATGGAGCCATAAATTGACTTTTTCAGTGGTAANTCTCAGCACTCCTAAGTGATTATGTGTCTTTTGCTGGGTAAAAATGTTCTTCTGGTTTGAAACATTCATCTCCTCAAATAGACATAGACTCATCCTGTTATTTTCCTTTTGTGCAAAGCAATGCAGAAACAAGTACTCATTTTCATTTCAGTGGAAGCTTCTAACCCCTCTGTGAATCTTACTAAGACATTACACATCTCAACACCTAAAATGTAGGGCATTCAAAACAAGTGGCCCCTTTGAAATGTGTAGCTCATTACTTCATCTGAACCGTCTGGCTTTCCAGTGCTCAGTCAAACTTCTCCTCCCAGATCAGTACCTGCTGTCTGCACCACTGGCAGCGTTACAGCTCTGAGCAAAGGCACAGCTGTGCACAAAAAGACTCCAATATCTTCTAATAAAACCAAGGCTACTAATGCTGCAGGAGATTTTTGTGCAGTGGTTATCCAGCTGGAAGATCCCGAGAAGTGGCGGAGGGCCTTCCACGTAAACAGTCCCAATTGGAACCCCTGGAGCTCTGCTACCAGCCAACAAAGGTGACATTCCCCTTGCTGGCTCACTGTGCTGATTGGTCCTGCCCACCAGGCACCAAAGAACAGACACAACCTCAAAGAAAGTCAGACTCAGAAGAGGGAACCTGCAACGACAAAATTCTCACCCACCTCCCTTTCCATTTCTCCACTACACAGAACAGGTAGCTGGAATTAGAGGCATATAAACTGCCTGGACACTTATGGAGACCTCCTCCCATTACTCCCACGTCACCCAACTCCACTGTCAACTTTCTGCTTCTGTGCAGCAAATGCTTTTGCACCTTCTGGTTCTGCACTCTCTGCATCCGAGAAGGTGTCTTCCATCCTATCTTCACAGGCCAGGCCCTGGGATTGTGCTGCTGTGCCTCTTGTTATGCTAACATAAACAGCAATCAGGTGCAAGAGTCAGGTCCTTTCTTTCATAACTTTTGAACATACTTTTGGCTTGCAGATTTATTTTTCATCCAGTCACCTTTCTTAATTGTACAGGATCAAGTTTAGTATAGACTCACTAATACAGTAACTGTCTAAAATGATGGCACAGCTTGTGCTTAACTGGAATATATCATCCAGGTATAAAGCTCTGGCTTAGTATTTTCTTGGAGAGTAGGCACTCTTACACACATTAAAATAGTAAAAGAAATTCTTTGCTACACTAAAAATGTGAAAATACTGCCCAAGGATAATGAAAACCAAACAGGGTTTTTAAAAAGGGCTTTGCAGACAAAAGGAAAAAATGCATATGCATATAACAGTGAATACCTCTGACTTGCATCAATCTTAAAATCATGCAATAGAAGCATGGTTTCTAACTCGCGAGGGCTACACAGGCATTAACTCTGTCTGATTCATTATCCAATAAATAAACTGGCACCAAAGAAGATGCTGAGACTAATGTGGCCTAACGCAGCAGGAGACTGAATGTGCCAGACTTTGCCCAAACTGGAGTAGAGAAGGATGGCAGAGAAGAGGCTACAGGAATTTCTGATTAAATTCCCTGAGAGAGGTTCCTTCTTGGCTCTGGAATGCACACTGCAAATCAGCACATTAATGATATGGTAGCAATGTCTTCCTACTTCTACAGTTTTGCAAAGGTTTGTTCTGTAACGCACATGAAATAATGGCAACACTGACCATGAGAACTGTCAAGGAAAAGCCAAGTACAACAAAAAGTAGTTAACAACCTCTACTTCAATAATCTCAGGGATTTTACTAGAACTCTACTAAGACACTACACATTTGATTAATCCAAAATAATTTACTTCCTATGTTTTCATGAGCTTCACAGAATTTCCATGGTGGTGGTAAATACGTCCAAGAAGGAGAGTCAAGATCAGTCCCTCAATTTAATATGCCCCTTCTTAAGCTGAATATGGCAACTTTGAAATGCCAACGTTCTTTACTATCAGACTGTAGTGCATAAGTAAATGCATGAGGTCCATTATCACATCTGTCTAAGTTAGAAGCAAGTCCAAAATAAAACTGATACATATAAGTTTAGAGTCCAGAAACTGCCCTCTTGATATTAAGATTGTTTGGTTTGCATTGATATTGCTCACGGTATGAATGTTACTGTTTAAAGTTATAGAAACTGCCACGACTCTAAGTTCATGTTTTTAAATTTTCATTTATATGAGACGTTTGTACATATTGTTTCTTGTTCTCTACCTTTCCTACCCACTGTATCCTTCTCCCATTTCTGTCTTGATTTACCTCCTACATTCAATGTATTTCTAGCAAAAGATTTTAAAATTCAGTATTTGTGTTTCCATAAAATGAAGACGAAGGTAAAGAACATAACAGTAAATAAAAATTATCCAACAGATCTTGAGTATTTTTCTGCATTCATTCTCTATCCTTCCTTAATAGGAAAGCTGCTGCTAGAACCTTTTTCCATTCTCATACACTAACCACTACTAATCACACCAATTCAGCCTGTGAAAATGTTTTGCAAGTTTACCTGTTGACCTTTAGTCTCTCAATTCTTTTGTGATGAGCAAGGAAACACTTACAGTTTCCTGATCTAAAGGTGCGGATATGCAAATAATAGAAAGAAAGGAAAGGTGCAGAAGATGCTTTCTAACCCTGTCTTGTCTGAGCCAGCACTTTTGCTTTTGCAGTAGGCACCTTCCCTTTCTTCTCTCCATCACTTCTAGCTGGGATTTATCATCTCTGCTACAGTCAGGGGTTTGTGGATGCCACCTCTTCATGCAAATTCTCACAAATTACTCTTAAGAATGACCTGTGAATTTGCAAAATAATGAAGGCAGAATGCCTGTGGTTGCGAACATCTACAAAGCTGTGAAATCTGGGAGAGAGGTGAGAAATTCCCGCTAATCTAAAACTCCCAAATGCCTGTCCAGGGCAGCCCTGCTGTACAGAGTGCTCTTGCTTCTAGGACTATTTAGGCACTGGGTTTTTGAAACCTCTGAGAGCCAGGCTTGTAGGTCAGCCAGCAATATGGGTCTGCCACCCAGCCACAGACCCCGATGGATTCTGAACACAGAGAGTCCTCCTGAAAGAATCACATTGTGGAATGAGGGGATACACGTCTACTACTAAATAAAAGGCATCCAAAGAAGCTTCCCGGTGGAAGAACACAACTACCACAACCATTACATTGTCAGAAAGGTCACTGGCAGGGTTTTTGGCCCATTCCAATTAACATTACTTCCAAACTTTATCAGGTATGACTGGAGACTTAGCAGGTGGCTAAGACTAGTCAGAGTATTGGTTTGGACATGGTTATACCACTACAAAGGACAAGAGAGTATGTTTGGAGAAGTGTCAGCTTTTAAACTGGTATTTCTAGAGGTAGCTTTGTGCCATTTTTGATGCAGGTGATGGTGTCCAGAAGTAATGATGTTGGAGTAAAATACAGAACCAAACAGAAATGTTGTTTTGGAGAACGCACGGAGAATGTTTGCTGTATGAATAAATATATTTGAATGCTTATATATCACTTCTCATCATTTTGTTTCCTTTCTAGTGCAAGGAGGCATTAATTGCATTACTGGCACATACTGATGTATTAACAAAATGTTAACTTTATCTCTCTGGTTTGCAGATAGATCTAAGTACAGAGATTCACACCCAGGCATCCCTATGTGTATAAAACTCACCTTCCACATACAAGTGAAATTCCTTACTTTCAACCATTAATTAAATAAACAGATTTGAGGGAGAATTATAAAATCAGCCTTACGTGATTTATGTGGCATCTATTTTCCCTATTATGACTAGAAACAGCAGAATCCTTATAGCAAATCATCTGGAACTTGTGTCAAAATAATGATGTCCATGCCGACACAGATGATGCAATTACAATAAAAAGCAAGTGAAATGTCATGTCATATATCATTATGTTTAAAAATAAGGGAGCAGTGCAAAACTTGATATGTCAGACTTCAGATTTCAAGGGGATCACCACTACTATAGGAGAAATTCAAGAATTTCCTGCACATCTCTTTTTTCTCAGTTTATCTTGTATTACTTCAGTAGAGTTACCAACATACATTGAGATACTAAATTTTTAAGACTATTTTGTGTTGTTTGTGATGGAACCAAGCCACACATACTGCCAAAATAGTCCATGGTGTTCCTTTATACCACAGTCTTCAGACTTCATCAGTACACAGCCATAGATGACCCTTCTCTGGGTTTATGTCAATGACCTTAGCATATGGCTCAAGACTGAAACAGCCACATCTTCACCTCCATCTTAAAGGTCAAGAGTGTTATTTCTGAGTGTTTGAAAAGTCAGTGTTATACAATGGTGAATGTGGGGAAGATATAACTGTACCTGCAGGTGGCAACACCTGCCAAGATGCATCAGACAATCTGGAAGTCAGCTGAGTGGTGGTTCTCCCCTAAATTTATTTCCAGAGGTTGATGTGAATGCAGTATGAGCAGATAACCATGATAAATCTATCTAGAGATAACTATGATAAATCGATCTACTCATAAAGATTAATTGGTTCTATTTGCTCCTTCGGCTATTGTTATTTAAAGAATCAACAACCTAATTTTCAGTAATATTTTGCAGAAAAGAATATGATTTAGACTACTAAGAGTGTTCACCCATGTCCCTCAAGAAAAATGCCAAAGATAAAATTACAAATGTATAGGTAATTTATTTGTGCAGTGTGCGTATCAAAACAAAATATGTTTCTCTGCATATTCTGACCATAGCTGAACAGTAATATTTTAAGACTAATTTTAATATCAACATTAAATATGTTTTCATGACTGAAGGTGTCAGGATCATAGCTCAATGTATTTTCTTAGCACAAAACAGGCAAGTTGGAGTGAAATGGTAAAGCTAAAGGGTACATTTGCCTGGGGAATTAATGAACAGCCTACATGGAATATGCACATTTCATTCCTTTTTGCTAAAATAATGGTGAATATGGACATTTTCCATGTTTTAAAAATTAATAGTCCTTTAAGAAACAGCTGCAGGCACACAGTTTAAGAGAGCTGAAATAATCAACAACATGTTCATAAAGCAAGAGACCCTCTAGGCCCATGACAGCGTGGCACACAGGCGACAAAACACCCCACCAGGATTTGCCTAGACAGTGGGAGATGTTCTTTACACCTGACAGACAGCATGAATACAAGATCCATAACCTCAGTTCTCACTGAGTGGTTCCAGGTAGGAAATGAGAAAGTCACTGAATTATCCACTGCATTTGTTGTTTCATTAATCACCATTCACCCAGCCAGTTTGAATTGGGACAGATAATATCTCAAAAAGATGAGTTAGGAAAATGTACTTCTGTGCTTCTTAGCAAAACCTGGAGGCTCAGGGTGGATTTACATTATACTTGGAATATCAGCATTCCCCTTTGCTTTTTTTAATAAGTGAACAAACAAACCAACAAAAACCAACAAAACAGCCAATCCAACAACAAGAAAAAACAAACAAAAAAAAATACCCTCACAAAATTATATATAAAGTAGAGAGGATCATACAACTGCAGTTACAAATAATTGCAAGGTGAGACTTGTGGTCCCACTAAAACAGGACAACTAACCAGAATGAGCTAAAGTAAATGCAATGCCTGCAGGTTAACTTTTTTCACCTTGATTGGAAATTATGTTCCTTTTGGCTTTCCATGGAATTGATGATCTCAGTGGCTCTCCCAGGTACAATGAGTTGTCTCAATTTCTTCCAGTAGACAGCTTTGCTCCGAGGTAGAATTGGAGTCAGACTCCTGTCTAATCAGAAATAGTGAGGCAGGAAAGAAGAAGTAATCTAGACTAAAACTTTTGCCAGTTTATTTTGTGTGATAGATAATGCATTTCTAAAGACTCCCATGGGAACTCATGTGGATGAGGTTTAGCGTGCTATCAGCACACTTCGCAGCTCATACTATATCTCATTAATCATCAGCTTACTTTAAAAAGGCCACCTGTCCTTGCCTGTTTGTTCCCTGTGAGAAAAAACGTTTCTCTATAATGCAGTTGTTCAATTAATCCATATATTTATTACAAGATTTTGCACATTAACATCCACTAATTCTGCTCCCAGTAAATCTACAGCTTTTCTTGTCAGGGTTTATGCCTGTTTTCAGGTGGGAGGGAAATGAACTGAATAAAACAATGAAAACAGATTAGTTCACTGCTCAACCTCTTATCACTTAAGGACCAAAATTAATTTTTTTTTTTAATGTCTGAAAAGTTCAGATAAGGGTCTTCCAGTTCTACATCCCAGATGGTGACATGCCATGAATTTCCCAGACAAACTTGTGCTGATGAAATTCCCAGCTCAGCTTTGTACACTGAGGCAACCTGGATAAACTTCTGAGCTTTCAGGTATTTTCCCCAGGACAAATCCAATTTCAGCTACGTGGCACAGGCCAACCAGGCACATAGTTTCAAACACTGATCTGAACTTTTTCAAACATTAAAAGAGGAGGGCCTTTGATCTCAGATCTGTGCCCTTCTGCCCTATCTCCAGCCTGACCAACAAAGTGCTACAGACCTGAGCATCTCTGGGAAGGTACCTTTACAATGAGAGCAACCTAAAATGACGAAAAATCTAAACTCAACAGGAAGATACAGGCGTGTTGCTCCACATCACTCTCCAGCCACCACATCAGCAAGGGGAGCTCATCCTGATAGCCCCAAATAGTCCCTGTTACTTAAGACTTGGTTACTCTACTGCAACCATTTCTGGTTTACTTGATTCGCATTACAGGATAGAGAGATAAAGCAAGCAGTGGAACCACGATGCAGATTAAAGGTTAAAACAACAAGAGATGGATTAAGAACACATGCAAGGAAAGGGATCAAAAGATTCTTTGTCTGTGTGAACATCTGGAACAGATCCTGCAGCTTCCATCAGCCAATTATGGGTTTTATTTTGGTTTGATTTAACAGCTATTTGAGAAGCTTGTATGAGCAGTTTTAGATATTGTGGCTTTCAATAATTTTATCATAGAGAAGACTAGAGATGGAGGCTAATTATTTTGTTTGTTTAAGAGCTGGCTTTGTTATTATTTTTGGTTTTGGTTGTAAACATGTATTATCCAAACAATTTTACAGGATGGGAAGTGGTAATGGTAAATATTATTGCTCATGTAAATATCTGTAACATACACAAAGGAGAGTTATTTCCTTTACTGTGGCAGCACTAATTGTTCACCAGTTAGAAGGGAGCTCTGAAGTTTTCTGCCTTTATGTTATGTTAATAAATGTGTATTCACCATAACTTGCCAACAAAACTTTTTCATGGCTACAATACCAGGCACTGCAAAGAAGGGGGAGAATGAGTATTAAACATATAATATAGGAAAAATAACAAAATACTCTTACAGAAATATGATCCTACCTATGGAAGAGACTTTTTTTGTTTATACTTCAGCACTTTTCTTTCATTCTTCACATGACTATAAAGATAAGCTCTTCAACAAGTGATTAAGCTAAAAATGAATTATAATCTTTATAATACAATTCCAAACTCAATCCTCAAAGACCTCGGATGGTTTATCTTCCCCAGTAGAAACATAACCTACATAAGAATGATTGATTCTTCGTATTGAATCAGGGGAGAAGGGCTGGGGATGTTTTGTTGTGGTGGCTTTTAAGTGGTTTTGTTTCATTTCAAGGTGGGTTATTTTAAGAGTAAGGAAACAAATAAAAATGCATATTATCCCCTGACTTGGATTTTCTTGAAATCAGCAGGTGTGCTTTCTCTTCTCCCATGGTAATGGCTACATCAGGATCTGGTTCTACATGTAAATCATTTTAAATTTAAACTTAACTGACCAAACCCTCAATAATAATGATTTTTAAAAATCATTGTTGGGAGTTGAATTTTCCCTTTTCTTTCTGTGGAATTTTTCCCATTGTTATGCTAAGTATTTGGGTCTACACCCATAAGCTCAGTTAACAGTTTTCTCTCGAAGCGGGGAGGAGAGGGGCAACACCGGAAAAAAAAGAGCTGAGGTGAGGGGCTTGTGCTCTGCCGNACTGTTATTCCTACCCACATATCTCTGCCTGAGAGCTCTTTAATTCCGAAAATCATAGTAAAGTGAAGGGAAGAAGGGAAAAGGGGGGGGTTTATACTCTCCTTTAAAAAAGAGGCTCTTGTCCCTTTTAGCAGATACCTGTCTTTCCAACCAAGACAATCATCAACCCTAAAAATTCTTAGCCCTTATTTGGATTTCTTTTTCAGATAAAAAAGATCCATATAAACCTTGGGCTTGTAATGTTTTGCCCCAAATTATTGACAAGGTAATATAACAAAAACATCTGTATTCAATTCATCCTTTTCCTTTATGAATGAAACTACTTTAAATCCTATTTCAGAGGTAGAATTTCACCCCTAGATATAACTACCTTAAATAGCAAATCACATAATGAGACATCTAAATGTCGTCTCTAGATGGGGTGGAAGCAACTATTTGGTCCTCATCCTGCTCTTCATTTTACACATATCCCCAGATCCTGTTGGTCTGTAGAACTAAGGACAGTGTTTAGCAGGTGTATTTTCTTTACTTGAAAAAGAGAAAAGTAGAGAGTGGGATTGGCAAAATAGGGTGAAAAATAAATTAGAGAAGCCCTACTAACTTTGTGGTGAGCAAAGGATGCTCCAGGTGCTCTGACAGTGGTGGCATTTGGCCAGAGAGACCCTGACACCACTATAGGAGTCCTTCAAAAGCATTTCTACCCACAGAAAAGGCATTTTCCTGGACTAACAGCTGGGTAATTAGCATAAATCTGGATGTATGTCAACACAAGAGTATAAAAAGAGTATAAAAAAGGCACAAAGGAAGTAACAGATGGAAATGTACTGTCCACCGCCATTAAAAACTGGAAGTGAGGGCATGTTCATAATTTCTGCAGACGGCTGTCAAGGCCAGAGGTGTTGCAGATGTTTATAGCAGCCCAGGGCCTACTTCACTCTCCTGAAGATGAACAGGGAGCTGCTTTTATTCAGATCAAAATACTCATGCTGCAAAAAGTATGACAGGGCAAATAGTGACCTAGTGTAAATAAACACAGCTTCTAAAAGGCACTGTACCGCTGCTAAGGATTTGGTCTTGTGACTGAATGCTTTCCTCTCATGGCACTCTCCAGATTTATTGCTTGACAGTGACAAAGGATCAATCTTTAATCAAAAATATAAGTCGTAAAATGAGTTTAAATTAATACTATGCTGTCATTTCTCATATATTGCTTCTGTGACAACCAAAAATACAGAGGGTCTGGAACACAAGCAGCAGTGTTCAGCAATATTCATTTGTACTCACATTTCTATTCACCTAAGCAATTTCACCATTATTTCTGCAAAAGAACTTACAGGATTTGAGAGAACCATAAAGTGTATATTCCCAATGTTCAGTGTTAAACCAAATCCCCCAACAAGGTCCTGCCTTGCTGCAATGCCACTGGGCTCTGCAAAACCCTGTTCTAGGATCAGGTGAATCCTTCACAGAAGCACCAAAACTGTGCATTCCCAGTCCTCTGTCAGAAGGTATGCACTACACAACCCCTTGGAGGTCAAACAGATTTTTGGATAACAAAGCTCCCAATGAACCAAGGGTGAGTGAAAGAGGGTGTATTCTGCTTTTCCTGCTTTTTCCAGAAAAAGCTGCATGGATGGGGGAAGAGAGAAATGGACAAGTGATGTCTGTGCTGTTAGAAAGGAGCTGTACACATTATCAGCAGCATTTTTTTCATGCGTCTTAAGGTTTACTAGACACTCTAAAATCCAACAATTATGGCAGGAAATTATTATTTCTTTTTTTGAGGTTCCTCAGGTTTCTTTTTGACAAGACTGATTTTGAAATAGTCAATTTTACTTTAGCATAGATGCTGGCATGGTGAGGACCAATAATGGGACTCATTTACAGCCAGTTTAGGATACAGCTTTGCACTGTCCTAGGAGGGGGTGACAGGGTTCACTTCTGATATTTTCACGAGGTCAAACCTTGGTTTGCCACTGGCAGCAAGAGGAGCAGAACAGCTCCCCTTTGTTTGGATGCCCATGTCTCAAAGCCTGTGCTTAAAACCTTTGATTTGCTATTAATTCTTTCCTAAGTCTGAATCATTGTCCAAACGATAGTAATTATTAATAAACAGTTTTAGCTATAAAATACGATTTTTTTTCCTTCATTTAAGCCGCAATTCTTAAGCCCAGATCTGTGAAACGAGCTCTCAAAATATTTTCCAAAATGATAAACACCAGCCTACGACTATCACCAAATATTTTAAAAGCTCTGACAGTCTCACGTCCAGGCAGTTTACCAGGAAAAGCAAAAGTCACCACAGAAGGAATGCAACACAGAGAATCTATTCACTGTTTCCCAAGGGCAGGCAAGTGTTCAGACATCCTCAGGACAGCAGGGCTCCATCGGGGATTTGGAAAGACAAATGGCATCCCTCTGAACATCCTCTTCTTCTTCCTCCCTCCCTCAGCTTAATATGCTGAGTGTGATGCCATAGGGTATGGAATGTCCTTTTGGACATTTAGCTGTCCCAGCTGTATCTCCTCCCAACTCCTCCTGCACCCCACTGCTCGCTGGTGGGGCGGGATGAGGAGCAGAAAAGGCCTCAGCTGCATGTTAGCCCTGCTCAGGAATAACCAGAACACCCCTGAATTACCAACACTGCTGCCAGCACAGATCTAAACCACATGTTTATGTGAAGAACTACTATGAAGAAAATTAACTTTATCCCAGCCAAAACCAGCACACAAGTGAATTTTACACATTAGAGCTCAAGTCTAAGCCCAGAAAGTAATATAAATTGGTTTCTCTCTAGGGCAGGAGAGCCATGTATTGAAGTAAATGGAAAAGATGTGATACAGAAAGTCAGTCACATATATCTGAGTGCCAGTGTTAGAGATCCCACCAGAAGGACTGAAAATACAAAAAAATAATTGAATTCTGATCCAAAGTAATAAATTTGCTTTATTGCAATAAAATCTTAAAATAATTTTGCCCTTTTTTTCATTGACTGAAGAATATATATATCACTCCTAAGAGTCAGAAGAAAAGAATATTTCTTTTCTAAGAGCATTTTCCATTTTATTTTCTGGGTTTTTTTGATTTATAAAAGAAAAATTTTGCACATGGTTCCTCTAGTATCTTTATTTCATTGCTTTCAGTACACATCCATGTCAACAATCTGGGCTGTGAGGCAGAGAAGCTGAGACAGCAATTTATATTTTGTTCTGTCATTCCTTCTGCAGAAACTTTAATGTCCAAAAGAAGGACTGAGATAACAAGTAGGTGCCTTAATGGGCCAAACCATTAAAACTAAATCAATTAGTTCACCTCTCAGCCTGCCCATCATGTGTATGCACAGGCCCATACATACAGAGGTAGGGTGTAGGAAAAACAAGTCTTCCATCATTAAAAGGAGGGGAACCTAAAGGAGAAGAAAAAATTATCTCCTTTTCAACTCTTTTACAACTTTAAGTTATTCTCTCTCTGTGAGTATAACATATCCTGATTTTCACAAACGTCATCTCCAGCAGTTCTTAAGCAGCACTGTTCCTTTTGGCTAAAGGAATCTTAGCTTAAAGAATCACTTTAGAAATTATAGCATTCACACTCCAGCCCATTATTCAATAAAGCTGTAATCATGTTGCCCTAACTGTATTTTTCCCACATTGAATAATCTTTTATCTTTTCCACTTGAACAGCCCCTGCATGCTGTTGCACAATCAAGGGTAATACCATTCTTCCTAAGCATGATTGTCTTCATTTTCATTTTGCCCAATTATTAAAATAGCAGAAATAATAATTAAGCAAATCATAATTTTCTTTTCTTTACTACTACCCCCTTAAGACCTACTCCAATAAATGATTTTATTAAAATACAATGAGCTTCTCTATTTGTTTTCTTCCTTTGAAGCAGAGTGAAGTGGCTGGGGATAACACACTACTATGCTAATGTTTGGATTTGTATTTTGGAATACCGATAAACCAGTGTGGACCAAAAGTGACCTTTTGGGTTTTTTATGATCTTTTGAAAGCCTCAATATTATTTTAGGAAGAAAAAAACTGCAACTCCTGCAAGACCCTTCTCTGTACACAAAACACAAATATTTTGCTCAACTAAAGTCTATGATACTGTAATTAAAAAAAAAAAAAAAAGCACTAAAATGTTAAGAATACACTAAGATGAAAATTCTGAGGAGCAGAGGATACATTTGTTCCCCACATGCACAGACATACACAAGTATTGAGAGTCATCAGTTCTTGGCCAGGTGTTTTACCCAGAGTCAGCTTCATCTGAACTTAGGGTCATTTTTGTCCTCACTTTGACCCTTCCCAAAAATCACCACTCAGTCAAGGCTGGTGTGAAATGTTGATGACAAAAATGGAAAATGTTCTGAGTGTTTTCCACTAAGACACTAACACACAAACACTGATCACTTATGTGAAAGCCAGGGGTACGTTATTTTACACTGAGACATTTCAGGATGATATTTGTGCTCTTGGGCAAGGCACAGATTGGTAAATGCTGTATTATATTTTTCCACTCCACATAATGCCATCATATTTCTTCTTCTGCATCCATACAGCTGGCACAAAATGTTCAGCCAGGTAACGGATAAGGCAAAAGAAGGAGAAGAAAGAGAGGCAGCTCAAGCAATAGGACTCACAGTCAGTAGTGGCACAGTAGTGAGTTATGTTCTGAAAACAATGTTGAACACAGTAATTATTTTAAGCCAAAGAAGAATCACAGAATCATAGAATGGTCTGGGTTGGAAGGGATCTTAAAGATGACCTAGTGCTAACTTTCCTGACGTGGACAGGTATACCTTCCATTAGACCAGGTTGCCCAGAGCTCTATCCAATCTGGCCTTGAACACTTCTAGAGATGGGGCATCCACAGCTTCTCTGAGCAACCTGTTCCAGCACCTCAAAACTCTGACAAGAAAGAATTTCTTCTTAATATCCAATCTAAACATAATGTCCTTCAGTTTGAAGCCATTTCCCCTTTTCCTGTCACCACTACATGTCCTTATAAATAGTCTCTCTCCATCCTTACTTGTAGGCTCCCTTCAGGTACTGGAAGGCCACAGTTAGGTGACCCCAAAACCTTCTCTTTTCCAGGCTGAACAAGTCCAGCTGTCTCAGCCTTTCCTCATAAGAGAAGCGCTCCCTCCCTTTGATTAACTTAGTGACCTCCTCTGGACTCACTCCAACAGGTCCATGTCCTTGTGCTGGGGCTCCAGAGGTGGATGCAGCCCTGCAGGTGGGGTCTCAGTAGAGCAGGGCAGAGGGGCAGAATACCCTCTCTCCTCTGCTGCCTACACTCCTTCTGATGCAGCTCAGGATGCCTAAATTAACTAATCAGGATATAATGAATATTACCTTGTACTGGACCCAAATATAAGCATACTAAAAGAGCATAACCAATAGCAATACATAGGAACTTTGCAAGTGTTGGCCCCAACAAACCTGTACAGCACATGTGCAGCCTGACCGTGAAAGGGGCAAAGACAAGCAGTTACCTGCAGAACTATATAGTGATGGTATAAATTCAGTAGACAGGGGTTTTTAAGTTGAAAATTTGTCAGTCTTTTAAATAATCTCTCCTAACAATATATAGAGATATATAAACATGTGTATTCACCTACAACACCTAGGAAAGCCAGGAATGTCAGAAACGTGCTTTTCTTTCTGGCTCCAGCCATCCTGTTTATTTTTAATGTCATGCTGTGTGTTTCACATGACAGGCTTTGAAATTCAGTAAGGTTTTCTAAGATTAGATTACCAGAACTGTAGGGGAAGAGCAGCCATTTAGAAGAGCTCATGGTACAAACTACTGCCTGAAGCTGTTCTCCTGAGAACAGTGCTAATCTCAAATGTGCAAATAAAAATCAGCAGGAAACAACATAGCAACCTTCTCCCCATCAACTGGAAATAAATGGCACAATTCTTTATTCTTCACACTCCAGTTAATTGAGAGATGGCTATAAAATAGTCAGTTACAAAATATTGTGGACATATTAAACCTTTACATTATCTTTACACATGGATGCATGTTGTCCACTGATGGATCAAGTACTCTCTGTAACCTAAGACATGATGGGGCAAAACAGCAGCATTCAAAATTCCTCCTCAATGGCTTAAAGAACAAAAAAAGGGGTTGAAATGTATGAAAAGACCCAACAAAATCCTGAACATGTCACATTTGAGGCAGCAGACTTGAACTGTCTCCAGGGAATGGCTGCCCGGGATGCCCTCTCTCCTCCTGCTTGCTCCCCTTCCCTCTGTTGCAGGGGAAGAGGAGTGGGAGTCTACAGCCCCTCCAGAGTGACTGGGGGGACTGCCCAGAAGATCCCACTGTGACCCACTTCTGCCAAGAGTAGCTGTGACTGCTTGAATCACTTATTTTGACTGTACTGAGACTGGAAGTTCTCCCACACCCAACCAAACAGGTACATCTAGAGCTCAGCAAACCCCAGCACAGTAAACAACAACCTATTCCCATCATTTCTATGTCCAGAGAAAATACTGGCACTGGCTGTACAGACAACATGCTTGAATTCCACTTGAGAACCAGTCACAGGATGATCTGAAATGAACTGCTGACCCCAAGTCTAGTTCTGGGAAGACACAAAATGCTGCCTTCTCATGAACAATTTTGCCTCATCAGGGAAATGAGGATGGGGATGACTCTGGTGCTCCCAGAAGGGATCACTGGAGAACAGAGCTGCGGGACAGAGCATTTGGTGCTGCCACTGCCTGTGGTCTCCTTCTGCAGATAAGCCAAAGACTCCCAGCTGCAAGCTCAAAATCCAGGACTAAAATACTTGTTAAAAAGAAAACAGGCCAGCAGCAGAACGGCTCTGCCGGTACTCTGAGAGCTCTGCTACCTCACACAACCCCCCCAGCATCAGCAGCAGAGTTTTCTCTGAGGTGAACAAAAATGACCATCTAAATCCAGCAATGTGGGAATACACATGCACATCATAGTTTGCCAGCTAAATAATTTTTTTCTGAAAATTTTCTGTTGAAAATCCTGCCAGGAAAATTAACCATACTCACATGTTGAAACATCACTTTCCTCTTGAAGGTCAAATACTCTGCTCTGTTTATGGTAGGGAATTCTTGAGCAAAAATCTGACTTTCCTGTACTGGATGGATCACCAGCTGTGTTCCACGGGATATCTTCAAGTCTCTCATTATTTAATTCACAGGTTATCAATAATACATAATCTTTGTGTACAGATATATGTACATGTCAGTGGAGATGAACAAAATAGGAAGTCTCCCAAAAATAAATGTTCATTTCCATTTTTTAAATTAGAAAATTTCTTAATTTCAGAAAATAAAGATTTCAGTGCATCACAGAGGCTACCATTAGACTGAGTACTCATGCTTCCTTCCAACATAAGTCAAATATTAAGTATTCTTTTCCAATGGAATTTCCTCAAGAAAGTTTCTTTAATATCACACTGGTTTCCCCGGCTATCTGTGAATTTCTCAGGTGATTGGTCAAGCATTTAGCACCCAGCTTATCCCCACCTGCT
>VZTT01063083.1:1815-12127 GCA_013400855.1 Buphagus erythrorhynchus | reverse complement strand
ATTCTGAAGTATTCTTGCCCTTGATTACATTTACTTGTAATTTTCACTAATTGTAATCCACTGAAACTGTAGGACATCAACAACATTCCTATCAGCTGAAAATGCTAAATTATTTTTTCCTTTAAATCATTAACTTTTGGGTAAATTAAAATCATGCTGCTGGCTTTATTTTCTGGAAGCTGAAGCACCCAGATGTTTCATTTTCATGACATTTAGCATTTAATAACCTCACTGTTACTGGTACTAATTTTCTAAATGCTTTTTCTGCTTTTGTTTTGAAAATAAATACATGACAAAATGCTTTGGTACTTCAGTTTTCTCTTCTAGTCTTTGGGGAAGATTCCAAAATAATTAGCTAAATGATCAATCAGTTAAAAAAAAGTGAATTCAGAGCTGGTTCCAAATGTCCCTATAATCTATAGGATTCTATTAACTTCTGTTACATCTGCAAAGAGATGATAAATCAGTTGGCCAGGCATTAATGGGAAAAAATTACTCTTGACAATAAACTAAAAAGGAGGATGATTTGTATTATTTAAACAGTAAGGGTCTTAAAATCTTAGAAAAATGGGCACTTTAGTTTTTATCTTTGACTTCTTTTTTTTTTACATTTTTTTGTGTATTTAAAAGAACCCTTAATGTTATTTGACTCATCACTCCAGCTCCTTGTTCTAGTTTACTAATTTGATTTATCAGAGAACATCTTGTCATTCCAATTGAAATGTGGGTATGCTAGTATACCTATATAATCACTTATATGTGTAAGACAGCAGAACACTGTATTGACTTTCGCACTCAAAACAAGCCATCAAGCAGCAGTGATTTATTTAGATTTTCTCAAGGCAGACTTATACACACATCAATGCAAAGGAGACTCAGCTGTTTTGGGAAAGGCTGGCTGTATGATTTTGGCAGGAAGATGCAGTTTGGAGAGACACATGGAAGGTTCTCATCAAGTTGTCTTCATGTTGTCTTTTCTTCACTGAAACACTACTTCTAAGCCCTAATTTAACAACGTGGTACTCAAGACATGTCCTTAGCATCTTTTCTGAAGGAAAAGAAACCCCACAGGAGCTGAGTTGCATGATAAATGTGTATTTATATCGTTGTAATTCAGCTGGAAATTATGCCTGGAGTATTAATGTTAGCAGCTTTATTTTCCCATTTCTTTGACAGGTTCAAAAACAAGAAGACCTCCATTTTGTAATACCCCTCTTTAGAATAAAAAAAGCAGACTAATTAAATATTTCTGTTACTCTTTATCATAATTAAAATTTTTCAGTTTGGTGATTCAGTTTCAAAAAAGATTGGTTATTTCTTCTAGCTGGAGCTGAACATGGAATTCATGGGAGAACAAATTAATTTCTGAGCAAAATTTAGCACAAAAAATGAAAACATTTTACAATTATGAAAGCAAATAGCACACTTAATAGGAAGAAACTTCTTATTATGTCTGCTACTACTCAAATTCAGTAGCTTGCTGTTTCAACCACCAGCCATACTATCTAATACAATTTTATTGGTGACTGAGACAAACCCCAAAGGCTGAAGACATGGGCATGCTTATTAGCATTAGGTATTCTGAAAGAAAATTAATAGAACATTTCAGGCAAAGTCAAATCTGAGAAGAAATTTGCCTGTTGGCAGAGTATCCTTTAGAATTATAGAATGATAGAATGGTTTGGGTTGGAAGAGACCTTAAAGATAATCTAGTTCCAACCTTNGCCTTCTGTTCTCCAGGCTGAACTGCCCCATCTCTCTCAACCTATTTTCATAGGAGATGTGCTCCAGCCCTGTGGTCAACTTAATAACTCCCTTCTGGACTTCCTCTAACATGTCAGCATCTTTCTTGTGCTGGGGTTCCCAGTCCTGAACACAGTACTCCAGGTGGGGTCTCACCAGAGCAGAGTAGAGGGAGACAATCACCTCCTTCGATGTGCTGGCCACGCTGCTTTTGATGCAGCCCAGGATACAGATGGCTTTCTTCACTTCCAGCACACACTGCTGAGTCATGTCGAGCTTTTCATCTACCAGCAACCCTAAGTCCTTCTCCCCAGGGCTAGTCTCTTTCCATTCTCTGCCCAGCCCAAAATTGTTTTTGGGACTGCGCCAAACCAGGTGTAGGACCTCACACTTGGCATTGTTGAACTTCATCAGGATGACCTGGGCCCACCTCTCAAGCCTGACAAGGTCCCTCTGGGTGTTATTCCTTCCCTCCAGTGTGTTGACCACATCACACACCTGGGTGTCATCGNCTTTTGATGCAGCCCAGGATACAGATGGCTTTCTTCACTTCCAGCACACACTGCTGAGTCATGTCGAGCTTTTCATCTACCAGCAACCCTAAGTCCTTCTCCCCAGGGCTAGTCTCTTTCCATTCTCTGCCCAGCCCAAAATTGTTTTTGGGACTGCGCCAAACCAGGTGTAGGACCTCACACTTGGCATTGTTGAACTTCATCAGGATGACCTGGGCCCACCTCTCAAGCCTGACAAGGTCCCTCTGGGTGTTATTCCTTCCCTCCAGTGTGTTGACCGCATCACACACCTGGGTGTCATCAGTGAACTCACTGAGGGTGCACTGCAACCCACTGTCCATGTCACCAATAAAGACGTTAAAAAGCACCAGTCCCAACACTGTTCCCTGGGGAGCACCACTTGGCACCGCTTTCCATTTGGACATTGCCCCACTGACTTCAACACTTTGAGCATGATCATCCAGCCAATTCTTTATCCACCCAGTGGCCCACTCATCAGATCCACGTCTCTCCATTTTAGAGACATAGATGTCACGTGGGACGGTGCCTTTGTTCAAGTCCAGGGAGATGATGCCTGTTGCCCTTCCCTCATCCACCACTGCCGTAACCCTGTGGTAGATAGTCAAGAAATTTGTCAGGCATGATCTGACTTTAGTGATGCCATGTTGGCTGCCACCAATCATTTCATTGTTTTCCATCTGCCTTAGCAGAGTTTCCAGGAGGAGCTGCTCCATGATCTTGCCAGACACTGAGGGGAGACTGACTGACCTGTCATTCCCTGGCTCTTCCTTATCTGCCTTTTTAAAAATGGGTATTATGTTTCCCCTTTTCCAGTCAGTGGGAACTCGACCAGATTGCCATGACTTCTCAAATATATTGGATAGTGGCATAGCCACTTCCTCAGCCAGCTCTTTCAGTACCCATGGTTGTATCTTGTCAGGTCCCATGGACTTGTGCACCTCCAGGTTCCTTAAACGATTTTGAACTCGGCCTTTTCCTGCAATGGGTGGAGAAGAAAAATGAAACAACTTAGGTTTTTCTTAAAACAGAATAAGAGTCAAGCCAAAGGGAACACAGGGGTCACTATTTGAGCAAGAACATATTTTTCCCTTTGAGAATAAACAGCTCATCCAAAGAAAATGGCTCAAAGTTGTAAACAAATTTTATCTATTGTGTATTGGTAAAAGAGCTATGTAATAAAAGTGGTATCTGGAAAGTGCAATTTTTGTAATAGTTTTCCTAAAGGAAGCATTACTGAATGAATTGCTAGACTTTTGGACCAGGCAAAATAAAATGTATTCTGAAAATTTTACTAATCTTTATCATAATAAAAGACAAAACTGAAAACTGAAGAAAACTCTTCTTCCGTATGAAAAGTATTTACAACATAACTAAACCAGTTCTTGAGATGTGAGGACTTCAGAACAAATGGTTGTGTGGGGTATGTATCACAAACAACCTGCATACACAAAAATCCATAAACCATGAGAAAACCCAAAAAATGTTATGTTATTTCATTGTTTAATCAAATGACTAAGAATTCAGCACTGGGAGGTGTACTCCGTTTTGCCCACAGGTGAATAATATGACTCCTTAAGTATTTGGCTAATTGGGAATTTCTGGAGAACTTCATTCAGGATAGATGAATGGTATGCAAGCTAGAGATCTAGTGACCTTTTCAGGTGTATAAATAATACATGTTTCATATTTTCAATTGCCTTTGTATTTCTTCCTTCTGAAGAACTAAAAGATGGCAGAAATATCACCTTCTTTAAGATGAATCTTTAGCAAATACTACATTTATGTATGATTCCTGCCTAGGAACACTCATAAAGCATTTTGTATTTACTTTTATTTGGTTGATTACCGGCCCCTCACATCTTCACTTTCATCACTACTACTCATGTAACACTTTTAATTTTTTTCTTGGTTTCCAAAATCTTAAATCCCTGGAAAGAAGTGCTGCCAATGGTACGTAATTGAGGGCAGTCAGATGCTGACTGTCTTAAGTTCAAAGCAGCTTAAATGACCAGTGTTCTCCCTAAGGGGGTAAGTCTCTCATTTCTTGCTACACTGAGTGGTGAAGGAAAGTTTTAAGACTTTAAAAGGAAAGGGAAAACTGTTTCAGCTGCTCTCCTGAGTGCCTGTGTCCTAGCAGATAAAGACATCTCTCTAAAACTGTGCTTACTGCACTTCTATTATGTTGTCTTAGAGTTTTTAACATGGAGAATTTGGCATCTAAACAAGAATGCACTAAGTAGTTAATGGCTGTGTATAAAAAAATCTAACTGTGAAGTTTCAGAGCTGGGAATTGGTGGGATAAATTTTTTAGGCAATATACAATTTACATATGTTCTGTCTTGTGTTCTAAGTGGTGACCCCAAGTGTGGGACAAATAGCATTTTGTTGATTTTTAGTAGGACATGTATAAGATCTGTGCAACAACCAGCTATGGTGGGTCAGCCTTGGTTAACAGTCGAACCTCCACCCAGCTGCTCACTCCTGCCCTCAGGGAGAGAAAATGGGAAGAACAAGAATGGGAAAGCTCATGGGTCGAGCTAAAGACAGGCAGATTGTTTACTAATTACTGTTGTGAGCAAAGAGGACTAGGGAAAATAAGCTCACAAAAATGTATGATTTCATGATTTGGATATTGGGAAACAGAAAGGCAAACATTAAATTAACATCTTTTCTCCTCCTTTCTCAAGCTTAAAGTCACTCCTTCACACCAGTCTCTGTTAGTAATAGTTGGCCCACGGTGGTTCCTCTTCACTGCTTTGTTCTTCTCAGACTTTAACCTGCTCTGCCATGGTTGGTTCACAGACGGTAGGGAAATCTCTGCCCTGGTGTGGAGCAGCTCCTCTTCCTCCTCATCTTCTGACCTGGGTGCTCCATCTTCTGCTCCTCACTCTGTTTGTTTCTCCTCTCTCTCTCTGTGGCATTTTCAAACCTTCCTTACAAACGCGCTCCCTGAGACGCCACCACCATGGCAGCAGGGCTCAGCTGTGCCCTGTGCCTTGGAGCCGTCTGGAACTGGCCGTGTCCAGCCCAGGGCTGTTCCTTACAGAGGTCACCCTGCAGCCCCACCAGCACCTGGGCACCTGCAGTGCTGTGCACCAGCACAGTTAATCACAAAAGAAGACAAAGTCTTCTTACCCAGACTTTCTGAGCACCCCTTCACTAACTCGTGCAATAGAAATGAGCCATTGAGAAAAGCTCCATTTTGCAGGCAGGTTTTAAAATGGATGGAACTGGACTCCAGCTGTGCCATGTGTAGAAGTGTGAAGCTGAACAGGGACTGAGGGCTGGGGATGCATCAGCAAGAGCGAACTGAGTGAGGTAGCAGTGTCAAACTTATCTCACTGGTCTTGCTGGAAATTGGCTGCTCCCACTGACTTCATCAGGATTTTAGCACCTCAGAGAAAATTGTGCAGAAGGACTGCTGAGTGACACACCTCACATTTGGGATAGCTCACCAAACTCTGCTGGGCAAAAACTCTTGAACCCCAGTGCAGAGCTGAGCAACTGCAGTTGCATCACCTCCAGGCTGTAGCCTGTTTCCCACACCAGCTCATCTGCCTTAACCATTGCTGATATAGGCAAGCCATAGTTCCTGTGGATTTTAGTTGGGAATATCATCATTTTTTACACTGTCAGTTTCTTGGTGGCCATTTTCCTTATTGTCTGAACTACAAACTTGTCATTGGAGATCACGGCTTTCTCTGTACTGGTTGTGCAGTTGTATTGTAAATAAGCACTTTGATGAACATAAATGGTTTGGTGTAGATGAAGTTGTACCTTGAATGACTGCAGCAACAATTTAGCTTTCCATATGTCAGAGTGTAATCAATAAAATGTGTAAAAAAAGCTGGCTAAGTATTGCTAAAAGCCCATTAGGAGTAAATACAATGCTGGATGGGTAATTTTTCCAGCCTAGTTGCATCTTTATAATCAGATTTCTAAACCTTGCATACATAAACCCTTGTCCTGCACTTTTGAATTCACAGAACGACATATCACAGCCACTGTAACAGGGTTTATATTTTTTATTTTCCAAAATGTATAACAATCAGCATAAGTTTTTGCAATATTTCAGGCTAATTTGAGTAAAAACACGCAAACCAGGAAATTTTTTAGTTTCCAGGTGAATTTAAAGAGAAAAACACTTGCCTCTCTGAGAGTAGACCTGTTTTTTTTCTGTTTTTCCAGGCAGTGACTAAGATTAGGGAACAAAATTAAAGGATTGATTTTACAAAATTAAAAGATTGATTTTACATCACTTATGCCATAATATTAATTGTTTATATTTCCAAAGCTTTCAGATATCTAACATTGAAACATATCTAATTGAGACATTATGGAAATGAGATCCAGAACAAATTCTTGTCATCTCCCATCTCAGACAGGAAGGAAGGATTAAGGGTAACTATAATGAAGGAAAAAAAATTCCAAAAGAAGACTAAAAAAGGCTTAGAGTATATAATTTTTTTTTTCCTGATTATTTGCATTTGATAAAATCTTGAATTAACTGATTTTGTAGAAAGTTAAAATCTCATTTTTAAGACAGCTTTCAAAGTAAAACCTAGGGCAGTAACATCCATCATAATGTACACAAAACCAGAAACTGGGAAGGAAGAAGTTGCTTGAAATATAAAAAGAGACACCAAAAGAAAATTGAAGATCATCATTCTACCATTAAAAATTCTCTGTTGACAGTGCTATCTCCAGAGCAGATTTCACAGGAGTCTGTGGGGACATTCACCATAAACACTCATATCTACAGTGTGATTCTACATGAATCTACCTGCTACTTCTAAAGCAGGACCTGTTCCTACTTCTTTCTGGTCACCACTGCCTAAACTGCTTGTTGCAATGACAGCTTTTGCAGCACATGACCTGTGCAATATCAGAGCACATTAAGACCAAGGATCCAGTTCATGCGAGGCCATGACCAGTAATCAGAGAGTACCAACTGGACCCAGCAGTGTAACAGCAAAGCTTTCTGAATTGCATTAATCTGTCAAAGAATCAGTTGTCCAAAACTGACATGAGTCAATTATTTTGTTAAAGTAAGATGGATGGGCAGGGAGAGTGTGAGAGGGAGGAGGCCAGTGCTATCTTGGCCTGTACTAAAAATAAAAAAGTGATATATAGTTTTTGGCGTGTTCAGACTCTACAAGTAGAGGGTTTGCACAAAAAGGATCATGTTGCTTCAGCAGGCAACTACATAACTAAGGTCACTGCTGTATATATCCCAGATTAAATGCAAAAATATAGTAAGGAAATGCAAACAAATAGCAGCTTGCAAAAATGCGTTATTTACATTGTCAGACATAGACCGGTGAGATGCCAATTTTCGTTCACGTGCCTTTAAATGGATCAAATGCCATCTTGTCTCTTTTTTAGGGCAACAAATCCTTTATTCCTACACAAATGCACAAAAGAAGGTTGAGGACAAGCACATCTACTTTTGGTTCTACTGTAAGCCATTTGCAGTTGTGTGCTGTGAGGAAGTCCTTTCATTTCATCTAGTAAAATGAGATACCTGGATTAATTCATGTGTTTGTGTTTCATTTTTTTCTGATTCTTTGTTTATTTGGGTTTGGTTTTGGTTTTTGCTGTTGTTCACTGATCTGAGATAGCATCAAATTCACGTAATTGCTGGAAATTTGGGTTGCTTTAGTTTTGTGAATGGCATCTCACATCCTAGTTTTTCATCTGGCTTAAGCTAATAGCAAATTTTTGGCTGGTATATTGTCCATTTACATGTTTTTTTTTGCTGCAAAACAATCTGATTTAGTCACAGAAGAAAAGTGGAAGAACTATAATTATTTCATTTGTTTCTTCGGAGACTAAAAAAGGTAAAACAATGGTTTTCCAGACCTTTACCATGTGGTTTCACTTTCTCTTCTCACTTTGGGCCTTAGGAAGAGAAGAGTTTTATTTCATCAACAGGCAGGGCAAAGAGTCCATGCTTTTACAGTTTCAGATTAAATAGAAATATTCATCATTAACATGACTTGTGGAGTCAACTTACTGGTAGTGCATTGAGCTGCTCCGAGTAAGTGTGAGCTTCAGGCTACACTGGTCAATGAGACATAAAAATAGCACCAGTCACAGAGCACATTTTCATGACTTAGTGAGGCATTTTCCTGTCAGCAATTTGATTGAACGTTAGGAAGAAATGGTTTAGGATTGCAGCTAGTCTTGCAATCTTGCTGATATAAGAGCTATATTCAACCTCTCACTCCTTAGATAAGATTAAATGGAAAACAGACTCACTTCAATGCTGAGCATGTAGGTAAAGAAAATCAAGAGCAAAGGAGGCATGAAAACACACGCACATGCTCACACACACAGTCACATCAATGCTTTGTTAACATTGCAGCCTTTCCATGAGAAACTGGGCACTTTTACATTTCTATCTTTGTTAAACACAGTTCATTGTTCTGCTTGTTCTGCCGCTGCCCCATGGAAACTTTTTCCAGGTACATGTGTGCAAGTGGATCACGTTCTTGCAATGACAAGTACCACTGTAGCTACTGTGGACCTCAGCAGAAAAGATAAAGTGCAAAATGTCAGTGATCACAGGACTCAGTCTCTCTACTGCCCCGGTTTCCTTGTCTTTCTCTTGGAAGTCTTTGAGTGAGTCTTTTCTTCCTTGTTTGAAGGGGGATTAATAGGAAATTGCAGCCCAAATCCATTAGGTCCATTTAGGAAGACACATTGAAAGTAGCGGACAGGAGCTAGGAAAACAAGGAAGAGATGATTAATGTTTATGGTTTCTAACTTGGGGCCACGAGTCTATTCCATGTTTTTTCAGAAAACACCTCCATGACCTCATTCCCGTTAAGTCAGTTATAACATCACAAATCTCTAGTGTGATCATAAGCCAGGTTTCACATATCAACAAGATTTTAGCTGAAAAGCTCAATGAGAGATCTTGTAGCACAAGATGAGAAATTATTGACAATTTCACATTTAAATACATCATTTTTCTCAGTGTTATAGTCTACTTCTCTGAGAATACTTGTATTTTGGGGTAGCTGAATGTAAGCCCCCAAAATTTACACATATATTTCCTGGTTTTTATATTTCACAGTGACTTTCAGATACATGGAAGAGTTCCAGAAAGACTCATATTTAATTCATATCTAACTCATACCTATTTATTACACTTCAGGTAAATTATCTTTCATTGTGAATAAAGGGATCATAAATGACTGTACCTATTTTCTGTCCTTTCAGAGTCATGGATGTTTTCTCCCTTTTAATTTTTGAGTACTATGTATGTAGTCATACTTTCCATCATGTTTTAAAAGCTTTCAGCAACACATACTTCAGCACAGATGGAATTGATCTAATTGGCTTCAAAACCTGAGTTTTGCACTGTGAGATTAACATTGATGAGATTTTAAAAGACAACTATTTATTCTTATTAAACTTTTAAAAGAAAACTGTTAAATTTTAAAAGACAGCTATTTTAAAAGACAACTATTTAAACACACAACCAATTATTGTGTGTTTGGGAAAACGGCTGGAGTAATGTTGGCATCTGAAACAAGTTAGTTTTCATGTAATTGATTTTCTGATGACTTTTTTCTTTCCCCTGCTGTTCATCCCATATTAAAAAAAGAAAACTTAAAAATAATTAGCTGTTTCCTGTGACAATTCTAAACTGAGATGGACTCCAGGACTCCCTGCATTATAAACTGGGGTGCAGGCTTTATTTATTGACTTTCAGGTCCCATTAAATGGTGGAAAACATAGCAGTGTGTCAGACGTGCTGGTATATCCAATCCAATTGTATCATGCTCTGTGGTTTTCTTGCCTGACTCATGCAAAGGTTAAGTCTTTTTTGTCTAAAAGCACACTTTAAAATAAAATTAGAAATTAGGTCCTTCTGGATCTAATGACTTACTGCTTTTTCACTAAATCTAAGAATGGAAATTATTTTTTCCCCAAATTCTTAGTGTTTCTGTTTCTCTGTGAGATGAATGTCAGATTTTTTTTAGAAAACAGAGATTTTTTTTGGAAAACAGAGAGGAAGCAACTCC
>VZTT01063082.1:0-21034 GCA_013400855.1 Buphagus erythrorhynchus | reverse complement strand
TTTCTTTGTAATCCATCTGCTGGAATATTTTCCACCCCTGGCAATCAGATGGCAAAGCCCTTTTCCAAGGGAAAGCAGGCATCTCCAAGGAGGTGTTCGGCGGCAGACGGACAGACTCCCTAAATGCTACCCCTCTGAATGGAAGCCCTTCATTTGTGCATATGCAATTAAGCAGCCTTAGAAGGAAGAAAGCTCCAAACGGGATAAAAGGAACCTTTAATCAAGAAGCTGAACGGTCTAATTCAGGATAATAGAGGGGTCCTTACTGTTTGACACGGGAGGGGTGGGGGTGCTTTTTGTCTCTGGAGCGTTGGCTTCATGATCTAACGACCCGGAGCAAAAGAGCAGGAATGCAGGACACTGCTACTTGACCTCCCCGTGTCACAGCCCAGGGGCTGGACCAGGCTCTCTCAGAATGCTCCTGAGCCTCGGGAAGCAGAGGCAGGAGTCTGTGTCCCTTAGCTTGGACCCGGGAATGGGGTTGTTCCAAGTCCAGGATGTTTTTTCCAGCAGGAACACCGCAGAGTTTCAGCTCCTGCGTTGCAGGAAGCTGGGATGGTTTGCTTTTCATCCATCCTTTTAATAACAGTTGCTAATTTTAATGTTGGGCTTCAGCTTTGAAATGAGAAAACACATGAAAGAAAGAAGGTGGGGAGAGAGGGGAACCTTAAGAATGCTTGGCTTTGAAATCCTATTTATTTATTTTTAAATGAGATATTTGACCAGAAATCACCGCGCTTTCTAATTTTCTTTATGGCTGGGGATACCCACTGCCAGTCTGTGCAGTCTGCTCGCTGGAGAAGATGTAGTCACCCCTGAGGAGCATTCACAGCCCTGCTCCCTCCATCCCACCACATCCCTGCAGCCCCAGGGATGCTTTCAAGTCACCAGAGCTGAGCACCCCCGAGGTGTTCCTGGAGGAGCATCCTCAGGAGGGAGAAATGGGAAACATTACGCTCATAAAAGAACCAGCAAAGCATCCTTTGCCTTTTTACCTTTTGATTTATTTATTTTTTTTTAAACCTGTGTTTTAATTCTCTTTGCCACAGATACTACTTCAAAAAGGCCAGCGACGAGTTTGACTGCGGCGCGGTGTTTGAGGAGGTTTGGGAAGACGAAACCATCCTGCCCATGTACGAGGGAAGGATCCTGGGGAAGGTGGAAAGGATTGATTGATGCCATCTGTGTTTCTCAAGAAAACTTCACCTAGGAAAGGCTTTGGACACACAGCAGTAGTGATGACAAGGAAAGAGGAAAGAAAAAAAAAGCAAACCACTCTGAAGGAAAAGTTTTGAACCAATGAAGAAAAAAAAGTGAAGTCTATGAAGACTTTGCTGAATTAGCCTTAGAGGAAAAAAATGGCATTTATTATTCATGAGTTGGGTACTGAGATGATAAAAACCCTGGACTATTTATTAGAAACATGACCACTGTTGGCTATTGGAGATGCAGACCGTGTTTGAGAGACTTCCATACATAATATATGATTTCCTGGGGATCTGAAATCTATGGACTAAGAGAAACTGTGTATAGCTTACCTTAACAGTAATCCTTATTGATATTTATTGAACAGTCTGTTTTCCCTTAAGTCCAGTTTTTGGATATGCTGCTTTAACAATGGAGAAGAGAGGGGCTGGGAAGTGGGGTGAGGGGAGGAAGGATTATTTTATTTTTTTACGTTTTTCCCACTATCTAAAATTTAGAAGTTTGGCAATGAGCGCATTCGTGATGAATTTTTTTTTTTTGAAGGGGGACGAGGGAGGGAGTGAGGTCATGCCCAGTATTTCTCCAAGTGAAGATAAAACTTTCCTAAAGAAATAATATTAATATTAATAATAATAATAATAAAAGCCGAAATAAAAATCCATTCATCTAGAGACCGGTGCATTTTAATCTATGCTGCTCTAATTTGAAATAAAGGTCTTAAGCATTAACTGTATTTAGATGCAATATAACAACAACAACAGGTGATTTTGTCCATGGATTTCGGCGGGGTGAGGTTTTTCCTTGCTGCTCTCAGTGGTGTCCAAAGTAGAGCAAAACCCCGAGCCTGGGAGAGCTGTAGAAGGAGCCATCCCATTCCCATGTCCATATTGAGCACCCCACGAGGTTAAAAGCCCGTGTGGATCCGCAGAGCTGAAGGTTTTTAGCTGTTCAGTGTCAGCACTGCTTGTGTTTCGAGGCCATGTAACTGCAACGGGGCGCGTGCAGCTCGGAGTGCAGTGGCTGAGTCCTTGTGTGGTGGGGTTTGCTTGGGGTTTTTTGTT
Organism: Buphagus erythrorhynchus; assembly: GCA_013400855.1. Classification (NCBI taxonomy): domain Eukaryota; kingdom Metazoa; phylum Chordata; class Aves; order Passeriformes; family Sturnidae; genus Buphagus; species Buphagus erythrorhynchus. The sequence goes on along the minus strand of VZTT01063082.1, from coordinate 18,767 downwards.
GGTTGGGTTTTTCTCTGCCTCACCTTGAACACCCACAGGGTGTGGGAGGTGTGGGTGAAGGCTCTGGAGCTCTGTGGGGTGGGGTTTTTTTGGGGCAGAGCAACCCTTTCCTGAGAAAGACCTTGCATTTCAACAGTTGGGTTTTGTGTTGATTAAGTTAATCTGTGCATTCTGTTTGCCATTGCTACTTTGTGTAAGTCTGTATATATTGTAGAAAATGTATGGTGGAAATATTAATACACTATCTCTAGTGTTTTTTAAATTTAATCAGTACAGTACCTGTGCCTGCATGGTGTTACAGACCATGTGTCGCCCTATATTCAGGGTTCAAGCTTTCCCTTGCTTGTTTAAGGGGTTTATGTATAAATATATTTTATGCCTTTTATTACAAGTCCTGTACTCATGACTTTTGCCATGGCATTTTGTTCTACTTATACTGTAAATTATGCATTATAAAGAGTTTCATTTAAAAAAAAAAATTACTTGGTACAATAATTATTGTAATTAAGAGATGTAGCCTTTATTAAAATTTTATATTTTTCAAATTAATATTGTCTTGACTTTTTTTCACCCTTAATGCCTTAAAAGGGTTATTTTTTCTCATCTATGGTGGTAGCTGGAAAGAGCTGGTGAGCTTCCCTGCCTTGGCAGGGGTTGTTCTTGCTGGGAAGGAGGCAAGGCAAAGGCTGGAACTGCTCTTCAGTGTGAGCATTAAATAACTTACAGCTCCTTCAGGTAACTCACCTGCAAATTTAACCTGGTCTTGCTTGCAGAGTGCACTGCTGAGCTCACCTGATGGAGCCAGGGTGTGACATCCCCAGGGATGTGGTGGTCCCCAGGCTGGAGCTCCTGTCATGGCACACCTGCTGGGTTTGCTGTTGGGTTTTGGGGATGGTCACAGCCTTTCCCAGATGTGACTGAGCTGGGGCTGCTCCCCTGCATGCTGTGCCAGAGTAAACTCAGCTTTGTGAAGTTCAGGGTAATCCCTAGCTCAGTAAAGCCCCAGCTCACGTTGGCCAAGGTGAGCTGAGCCAGGTTTGCTGGGAGCTGCTGAGCAGGACAAACACAGGGAGCTCCTCCTTCCCTCTCCCATATTTATGGTACAGACCCTATTTCATAGCTGAACGAGCCTAATCTGTTCCTCAGGGAGGCTGCCCATTCCAGGGATGGATTTGTCTCCCAGCTGTCACCCAGACCTTCCCCAGCTCAACGAGAAATGCTGGGCAGGCAATTGTGGAGCTGCTTTTGGTGTGTCCTGTTGGTAACCAGAGCCAGCCCTTTGCTTCTTCCTCACCAATGGCACTGACTAGGGCTTTTTTTTTTTCCTTCCTCCCCTCTCTCCACCCTATTTTTTCTATGAGGTTTTAAATTATCTGGGTTATTTTGTGTGTTTGAGAAGACTTCATTTAAAACATCAGTAAAACTTGTATCAAAGGGCTCAACTTCACACTGAGTACACAGAGCTGGGGACTGAATCCTGCAGTTCAAGGGAGCTGCAGGCAGTTTTACACATTTAAATGGATGGTGCCTTGTTTTAAAAAAACCATCTGAAGTTCATGGGGTTCATCTTAATTGATAAGCTGGACATAACGGATGGGTGTAGGGAGACTTCAACAACATAAGGGAAGAAAGATTTTTTTTCCCCCTCTCTCTCTTTTTTTAGTCTACCATCAAAGGTTGGGAACTTAGCACTACATCGTAGTATTATTTTTCTTCTGCTATTAAAATGAATCACACTGTGCCTAATTCTTCTTGGGAAGATGAATGTGTTTGAGGCAGCTTGAAGCCATTCAGTGCCTCACAAGCCTTTGCATCTTTCTATCAATGTTCCAAAATACTCACCTCTGTTTTTTTGGATGTCTGTAGAAACAATATATAAAATGGCTTCAAATACATGGCAGGCTGTTTAGTGGAGATGAAAGGGTATTTGAATAGTCTTTTTAAAATGAATGAAAAGTGAATACTCTCTTCTGTTTCAATTATAAGTGGGACATGGAGCTCGTTAGACATCACCTTAATATGTGACACTCTGAAAAATGTTCACCTGCCTTCAGCAGTTCAGAAACATTTTGTTTTTTAGCTTGTCTCGGGATAAAGATTGTGATTACAGGTCTGGCATGTTCCCTGCTAAATGGAGAGGCAGCGTGGGAAAGTGCTGCTCTTACAGAGCTTGAAAGTAACATCCAACCAAATTGTTTTTTACACAGTACAGAAGATTGAGAGGGAGTAAGAACCTTATTTTGACCCAAGTGGGTTGATTTTTTTAAGTTTAGCTGAAGTTTATCAGGTTGAACAAAAACCATGTAAATTCATGCAGAAAAAAGGTGCCCACTTAGCTGCTCGTGGTGCCAAAATATCCTGTGTTAGGTCTTTTCAGAGGAGGGACCCAAAATGTTCCAGTTTGGGTCCTTTTCCAGAGGAGGGACCCAAAATATCCTTCATGGGTCCTTTTCCAGAGAAAGGATGCAAAATATCCCTGTTTGGGTCTTTTTTCAGAGGAAGGACCCAAAATGTCACAAATTTGTGTCCTTTTCCAGAGGAGGGATGCAAAATACCCCTGTTTGGGTCTTTTTTCAGAGGAAGGACCCAAAATGTCCTGGTTTGGGTCCTTCCAGAGGAAAGAAACAGGATGTCCCAGTTTGGGTCTTTATCCAGAGGAAGGACCCAAAATGTCACAAATTTGTGTCCTTTTCCAGAGGTAGGACCCCAAAATGTCCTGATTTGGGTCTTTCCAGAGGAGAAGCATCAATAAGAAGAGATCTGCTGTGCAGGAGCAAACTTGAGCACTGCAGCAAGTGATCCCCACCACTCCACACGCTCAAATCACACTAATTCTTAACACTTAGCCCATTTTTTTGTCTTCAAAGCAGCCTGGAAACACTCCTGAAGCCCCACAGCACCCACAGAGGTAGGTGGCCTCATCCCCTGGTGGATAATTGGGGCTGAGTGGTGGCCAGAGGAGCTTCAAAGCCATGTGCTGGCTCCAGGTCACCATCCAACAAAAACACCAGCCCTGGTTACTGCCCAACTCAAATGTGTTGACGGACCTTTAACAGTCCTTGGGAGCATTTGGGATGTGAAGCCTGGAGGCTGGGAATCATAAGCAAGCCCTGAGGCGCTTTTTTTGGAAAAAAGAAACACTTTCCCAAGTGTTTCACAGCTGGAATTTGTTGGGGCGTGTGGAGATCAGCCACAATGGTCTTGCTCCATCCCAAATCAAGGCTGGAAGCAGTGGGGAGTGGGGATGGGCTGAGTGGGGAGGGACAGCTGCAGGGCTGGTTCTTCTCTCTCAGTGGGGACAAGGACCCTGGAAGCCTGCATTTGGTTTTCTTCAGCACAAACCAGGCTGCATTTGGATGCACAAAACTTCCCAGTCCTTGCTCGTGAGCCTCGCTGCTGGCCTGGGTTGATCACAGCAGATCCAGTGAAACACTTTTGTTCTTTCTCTACCCTGAATGTTTGGCATCCCCTTGCCCAGAGGGTGCAAAACATCCAAAAACTGCCCCTGAGATCATGAGCATAAAATAACATAAAATAAATAAAAAATAACCCCCCCCCCCTTTATGAACAGAGACATGTTAGGTTGAAAGGCACCAGCAGTGGGAGGATGCTTTGCATTGGTGAAGTACCACAAAAACTCCCTCCTTTCCCCAGGTGCTGGCATCAGGAGCACGTCCAGTTGCCCCCAGCCTTTCTTAGGTCCCCCTGAGATCGTTTTCTGCCCCCTGTCCTGGGAGTTTATTCCCTCCAAACCCATGAGCCAGCCCCCAGCCAGCTGGGTTGGAGCATCTGCTGGTTCACATTCTGCCTGCCTCATACTGGCAACTGTATTCCCTTCCTCTTTCACCTTCCATTAACCTCATGTTCCTCAAACACCTTCATCCAACTACTCCATTCCTGTAGCAACCTCAGATTAATTAAAAAGGAAAAAAAAAAGAAAGGAGCACACTGTCTTTAAATGAGGTTCCTATCCCATTGCTTTCAAATGCTCTCTCTTAATCACAGAGCCCAGAAAACACCCACACACTGGAGGCTGGAGAATTATTTAAGGCAGATCATCTTCCTTCCTCTTCTGAAAAAAGATCAGACTAGTTCTGGATGGTGAGAGCAGCTCTGGTTCAGGTCCTTTCCATTCTTCCCAGCAACGTCCCCAATTCCTGCGCGCAGCCTCCCCACACAGCCCTGCACACACAAAATTCTATTCCCCCTCACCCTCATTAGCATGTTACTAATCATAATGAAGAGTCCCAGGATGAATTTTTCTAACATTTAAACCATGGCCTGCCATATGTTTTCGCCTCTCTTTTAAATTAAATGAGTGTTGTGGTGCGTTTAATCTTCAGGGAGCACTGAACTCGCAGAGTGAGAGAGGAGGCTAATTTTGGACATCAGATCTAGGTGATAGCATAATTTCAGACAATTTTGGCTGACCTCCCTGGGCAATGCCCTTCATCTCTTTCATGAGAAGATCTATTTTTAGGGAAGAAAGCCCATTAAGTCTTGCCTTCCTTAATTCAGCTCTTCACATGGTAAGATTTGACAGGTAGATCTTCTTTTTTTATTATTATTATTTTTTAAAAAGAAAACAGAAAGACCCTCTGGGAATTCTGGCTTTCAACATTTGTCTTGGGCCCTGCAGGAGTCTGGAACATCTCTGAACCCTACAGTTGGTCCTGCTTTGAAACCACTGCCTCGTCATTGCTCATGCACGGCGCCCGCGCTGCCTCCTCATCTGCAGTCGCAGCACTCCCGCCTCCCTGCTCCTCTCCCACTGCCCTGGCAGCTCTCCTTGCCTTCCCTTTCCTCTTGTTTCTGCTGTGTTGGCTCAAAGCGAGCTCTCAATCCCCCCAAATCCTTCAAAAGTCAAAGGATAAATGGGATGCGTGGCAGGGGTGGTCCTACCTACCTTGGATTTTCCCTGTCCCCGCTCTCGCAGAGCTGCACCCTCAGCATTGTCCCAGCAAGGGAGCCCAGCTGGCCCCTCAAGGTCCCACCCAGCCCTAAAACAGGGACAGCAAGGAGTCCACCAAAATCCCTCCACCCCTTCCAAGGATTCGCAGGTGGAGCTCAGAACAAAAGGTTTGTGGCTTTCCCAAAACTCTTGTTTCCTGCAATCCTTACATCCCTAGAGGTTTCTGGGATCTCTACAAACAAGCCATCCTTTTCCAAAACATTCCACAGCAAACGTCTCTCCTCTACAGGTACAGAGGTTAAAGGGTCACACAGCACCTGAGGGTCTTCACCCAACCAACAAACCACCAGCCCCAGCAGGACAGAGGCAAAGGGCAGGTTTGGGATTGGACACTGCTCCTGGGAATGATGCTGTGAAACCAGCTGGCATCCACAGATGATTCAGGAATAAGGGGGGACAGCTGGTGGAATGGTCACTGAAGGGGCCACTCTGGCTGGAGCAGCTGCAGAGGGGTTAAACCCTCCCCATGGAGATGCCATGCAGAAACCAGGCAAAGCTCCGGGGTTTTGCATTGAGATTCAAATGCCCAGATCAAAGCAGAGCTCCAGGAAGGAAGAGCCAATTTAGGTTGGAACCAGAGAAAACTTTCTCAGCTAACTTCTGGGAAGTGGAACAAGCAGGTTTCAGAAAGCTCCCATCCAGAGGGAGAGGAGTTTCCGTGGGAGCGGAGGAGGTGGCCCTGGCCCTGTCCTCCCAGACACGGAATTATTACTGGCCATGGGCTCCCTCACACCCACTGCAACCCCCACCCCTCTCTTTGGAAGCTGTCCCGAGCTGTTCTTGCCCAGCCTTGCACAGGAGGATGGTCTGGAGCGGGTTCTGCCACACTCTGGTGTCCCCATGGCAGCGGGCGCGGTGGCATCCGCGTCCCAGCGTCCCCAAAAGCCAAACACCCCGAGCCTGCAGACACAGCTCCTGTCCAAACTGGGCTCCATGGCCCTCAGGATGGCTGCTGGCCCCACAGCCAGCATTTGATGGAGTAGCCAAAATACTATTTCCAGCTTTTTTTCCTTCCTTGCTCTTTATTCCAAACCAAACAAACAAACGAAAAGAAAAAAAAAAAGATAAATGTTCAAGAGTTTAGCTTTGCTAATTTATGACTCTGTGCTCTGCCCTTTCTCCTTCGGGATTCACTGCCCTGACCTTGGATACGAGGGGAAGAGGAAGGAGAGCTCTCACCTTGCCAGTGTGAAAGGTTGCCAAAGCAGGGAGAAAATGTCTACTCACTTATTCTAGGAGCATGTAGTGCTTTTGTGCTTCAAGTCTTTGTAGATTTGCAATGCCTTTAAAACCCCTCGCAACTGTCCAGTGTGGGGTGTTTAATTACCAGGTAAAACAAATTTTTTTAGACTCCATTTAATTATTTGATTGCACAGTAACCAAAGAGTGTAAGAGGGCTGTAGCCAGAAGGCACTTCAAAGCAACGCCTTGATGTTTCTTAGTGGGCATTAATGGTTTCTGAAGGCAGGAGATTGTTTAAAAAAAAATATTAAAACCCTCCTCATGATCCCGCCAGCAATCTCAAAAAAATGCATAAACACTGGAATCCTCTGCCAGGGAAGAAAAAAAAGAGTTCAAAGGGATCTGAGAGTTTTCATGTAAAGTTTAGAGTTTAAGGCGTGACTGTTGGCTACGGAGCCCCACTGTTTGAACTCTTGTTTATTAAAAACAGTTTCCCAGCATTTCACAGGGTTCAGAAAGACAACAGTGAAGTGCAGCCTTTTTCACAGCACAGCCTTTAAAGGCTCCATTGATTTCTACCTATGTGTTTTATCTTTTTTTTTTTTTTTTTTGATCAGATGCTGAAGTTTAGCACAATATCCAAAGCTGAGCTGGAGAGAACCACTCTGGAATAAGAGTTTGCCATGATTTTTTAAATACTTTTTTAACAGTTCACACCAGACTCTCCAGTGTCCCAGAAGGCTGGATGACAGCAGCAGCAGAATTAGGAAATGACAACTTGGCTGGCCCCAGACTCCGACTGCCTTTTTGATATTATCACCAACCCTCCAGCCTTTATCTGAGCCTCAGCTCTCAATCAATGTCCAGCCAAACAATTGGCCACTGGGAAACCAAAAGTCTTTTTTCTTTTCCCTCAGGATGGGAGATAATCCTTCAGCCTGCCCTGTCTGGGCACGCATCTTATTTTTGATGAGCCCACCACCACACCTAGAGCAGGCTCATTCTTTTCTGGGCTTACACTTCTCTTTCTCCTTCAGCCAGCCACATTTGTGCAAAAAAAACCCTCCTATTTTTTAAAGTGAAGGGTTTTTATCCAGGAGGGAAGCGAAGGGGAATCTGCAGCGTGTTGCAGCTTGGTGTGCTGGCCATGGCTGGGGAAGGATTGTGCTTTGAAGGGGCAGCTGGACTGCTCACAGCAAGATGCCTCAATTCCTGCAAGGGCAAGGAGAGCAGACACACAGCAGCACTGGGAAAATCCTGTGCTGTCCTGGGAAAAAAGCTTGCAGCTGAGTGTTTTAGCAAGTTCTTTAAGTCTTACTGCAGAGATCTGAAGATAACACAGCTCAGAGCTGCCCAAGCTCTGCCTTGAACAACAGAGGGGTCTAGAAGTACTGCCAGAAGATGTTATAAAAGGCACATTAGGAGCAGAATTAAAGTAAACATAAACCAAAACAAACAGAAACATCTGCTGAGCAGGTAGCCTGAGAATTAACTCCTTACTGAAGCTGTTCTGCAGGCTGAATGCTCAGCTCCCTGCCATGGGGGTCTGCCAGGTGACATCAGCCACGCCAGGAGAGAAACCTGAAAATAGTGTCATGTCAAAGCCCTCACACAAACACATCAGAGGGCAGGGAAAAGAGGATGTGAGGCAGCAAACAGGGGGCTCTTTGAGTTTCTGGCTCTGCAAACTTGGCTGGGAGCTAACGAGAGATGATCCGTGCTTGAAGGGCTGCAGGGTGCAGCAGGATGGGGAAGGATGGAGAGAGGATTTCTAGGGCTCCCTCGAGGGAAGAGGGTGTGTGTGATGCAGTAGGGCAGGGAGAGGTGAGATCAGGCCCTGAGCATTTAAATCACACTCAGGATTTTGCATCAGAGCCGCCGTGTTCAAACCTGAGGACAAGGAACAGCATCCTCTGGACTGAGGAGATGTTTGCTGTGAAGGATGATGTGGAAATGTGTCACCTGAGATAAACTCAGATCTTAGATGCAGTGGAGAAAGAAACTGAAGAAGAAGAAGAAGAAGAAGAAGAAGAAGAAGAAGAAGAAGAAGAAGAAGAAAATATTCTAAAAAAGAAGTAGCAGAAAATGTCTTCCTGTGCACAGCTGATGGCAAAGTGCTGCTCCAAAGATGCTCCTGGAACCTGGCATAGCCACAATGCAAAGCTCAAATTATCCTGCTGCCATCCCCACTCCCAGCAAAAATCTCCTCCTTCCCAGCTCCAAGGACTGACAGAAAATATGAACTTAATTTTGGGCTCTGTTTTCCTTAAATCGGCACAGTTCCAGTAAAATCAGATTAAAATACCTCCAGTTCCTGATGTTTGGGGATATTTAAAGTCAGATCAAAGCACTTTTAACCAGTCCTTTTGGTAGCAGGTTTGATGAGAAACACAGGTGCAGGAATACATGGAGCTGGGCTGATTTAAATGCTGCCTTGCAATGCTGCTTCTGATCCCTTAAATATCAGCTGGGGGCGGGCAGAAGGAATGGAGGGATGATGTTTTCATAGAAGAATACCTTTTTTTTTTTTTCTGGATGCAATTTGAGCTGCTTCCCTTTCTGCATGAAAACTTTGACTGGCTTTTTTTTTTTTCCCCTCCTTCTAATAATTACATGGAGCAAGAGACTTTCAGACAAGGAAGAGCCACAGAGGGATGAAGATTTACAGACCATAATCCTTCAAGCACAAGATGCTGATGTGCTTGTGAGGGAACCAGCACAAGCTCCATGGCTCGTGCACAGAGACCTGAGGGTCTAAACTCTGAGACTGAGATGAATTTTGTTTGTTTTTTTTTTTTCCTCCCTTTAATAATTACATGGAGCAAGAGGCTTTCAGACAAGGGAGAGCCACAGAGGGATGAAGATTTACAGACCATAATCCTTCAAGCACAAGATGCTGATGTGCTTGTGAGGGAACCAGCACAAGCTCCATGGCTCGTGCACAGAGACCTGAGGGTCTAAACTCTGAGACTGAGATGAATTTTGGGTTGTTTTCTGCAGAATTAGCTGGCCCTGGTGAGACTGTGGAGTGGAATCCTGATGTTTGGATCTGGGTGGGTGAGGAGCCAGGCTCAGGGTGGGCTCTGGGGAATTCTCTCCAATCCCCCCAGAGCTTCACAGGGGAGTTTTTCAGGGATTTACCCAGAAGCATTTAGCTGAGAATTATGGGGTTTGGAGGTCAAGAAAAAACCCAGCTGGACTGGTGAATGTGAAGGGGTTTTAGGCAATTCTCTGCAGAATTAACCTGAGCCCAGCAGTGCAGGTAGTGCAGGACACAGGATGCAGAGTGGAGCTGGTACAGTTTCCTCCCTTGGCACAAAGGTGCCAGCATTTATCAGGGATTTTGGGGTGACACATTCCACCAGGATCAGGGATTTTGGGGTGACACATTTCACCAAGATCAGGGATTTTGGGGTGACACATTTCACCAGGATCAGGGGTTTTGGGATGATACATTTCACCAAGATCAGGGATTTTGGGGTGACACATTTCACAAAGATCAGGGATTTTGTGGTGACACATTTCACCAGGATCAGGGATTTTGGGATGACACATTTCACCAAGACCAGGGATTTTGGGGTGACACATTTCACCAGGATCAGGGATTTTGGGGTGACACATTTCACCAAGAACTCTTGGTGCTCTTGGTCCCTCTCATCCTGCCTCCAGACAATACCAGCCCCGTTCCAAACACACCAAGATGAAGGCAGGTTAAATTTAACCATCTGACAACACCAATTAAAAGTCATCACTTTTATAGTTCAGGAAAATCAGTGTTTCTTAGAAAGGATTCAGCCCTGTTTGTTGACAAACGATGTGACCCCAGCAATTCATCCCCAGTGGGACAGGATGGGAAGTGCTATAGGATTTTCTGTGCTGGGAGCTTTCAAGTTTTATTGTGTGCAATTAAAATGCAGATGAATAACCCAGTAAAATAATAAAACACTCCTCATAAAGAGCCCTAGTGAAACAAAACTGTCAAAACACAAGAAGAAATAAAAACCCAACAAAAGAGCAAATATTGCTTCCTCTCAAAATATCATGGAAGTTTAAACAAACTCTGTTATCAGGAGACCCCAAAGCCAGTGGTTCAATTCCAGCTTCCTGCCTGCCCATCCACAGCTCCTCAAGAAGGTCCTGTGCCCCACAGACCCCTCAAAGTTGGGCTGCCATGCAAATCCCAGCCCCACATCACCCCTGGGTCATCTCAACCCATCACCACTGCTGTCACCTGGGGTGGCAGAGACACACAGACATGTCCTGCCCCACTCCAACACCCTGCTGGGGCTGGTTTTGTCAACATGCCCAAAGGTTCATATTTGTGAACTTTTTGTATTTTTCGTGTGGTTTTGCTGCAAAAGGGACAATGGGAGCTCTGCCAGCACTGCCTAACTGGGGAATTGCTGCATTTGTGTGCTATTTATAAACAGCTTTTAACCAAGTTCCTCTCAAGTTATTTAATAAGCCAGGCTTAGGCTGTCAATTCAGCACTGGGAAGACAGAAGATGCCAGTTTTATGATTCCCACTTAAACTGAATGTGCACAGAGAGGAGAATAAAGCCAGAACACTGACTGTGATCCAGCCTGGGCTGGTGTGGCCACAGGGTGGATGCAATGCCTGGCACAGGGTGGGGACAAGCTGGGGACACACTCCTGACAGCATCACCAACCAGACCCTGGTCCCCAGACTGGCAAATCCTCTCCTACAGATCCATTCATCATTCCTCCAAACCCCACCTGGGCTTTTACATGAGCAGCAAAAGCACAGCAAAATCCTAATAATAAAAAAAAAAGGAGCAATGTTTCTTTTGGGATAAGTGATGGGGCTGAACAGAAAACAAAGCCAGTAACAGAGATGAAAAACAAACAGGGTGCAGAGCCCAGACAGCCAGAAGGAAATCAGACACTAAAGCTGAGGGACAGCAGCTCCCTGCAGGGCTCTCCTGGAGGCTCTGAGCCTCACAGCCAGGCACTCTCTGGGGACAAAGCAAGGGGCAGTTTGGAAAACACCTGCAGGAGGCAATTCAGGCACCTGATCCGGCAGTGAAGCAAAGGAAAACCCTGAGCTGACACTGCTGGGAGGTGAAAGGTTCCTCCAGCCTGGGTTTGTGCACTGTCAGGAGAGGCTGGGGTGTATTTTGGGTGGGTTTCTAAGACGAGGTGATTGTTATTACCAGACCTCACCTTGCACTGGCTTCATCCTGGGGCTTGGAGCACCCCTAGTGCAGCAGCTCTGCACACAATTAACCATTAATTAACAATTAATGTGGGGCACAGGCCCACAGCCTTGCACTGACCCCTGGGACTACTGATTGCTCTCATACAGCACAAGGGGAGCTGGAAACCTGAATTCTGAGCAGTAACTTGGGGTCAAGCCATGGCTGAGTCAAGAGACACCCCATAAATTTGATCCCTTTGGCTGGCACAGACAATTTGCAGCCCTGTTTCTCCAGGATCTCCCCTGTCACATCAGCCACTGTCCCCTGCAGCTCCCAAACACCATGTGCAGCTCTCCAGATTTACAACACCAGAGTTTGTTCAGTGTGGAGCATCTCAGAGCAGCTCCCATCTTCCTCAGTGCCTCCTGCACTTACAGTTGTGATTTCTCTGCTCTTTCATGCGGCCATTGAACTCCTGTTATCTCCCTGAATTAATATTAATGGCTTCCTTTAAGCTTCTCCTTTAGCTCTCCCTTCTTCCAACAACTTTTTGATGATTTGGATTCCTCCAGACTCCTTTCTTCCCCTCATGCTGCTTGTCTGCTCTGATCCCCAGCCTTGCCTTGAGATGGCACTGGTGGCACTTGACCTGTGCAGGGGACGTGGGCTCAGGGGTTTGGGTGATGTCCTCAGGTGTCCCCTCAGGTGGGATGAGGGGTTGGGAGTGATGCTGGGGCAGCTCTGGGGATGTCAGGGCACTCACTGAAGATGCCAAGAGCAGATCTGAAGTGTCTTGGCCAAGTCACCCCTGCCCAGGAGCTGCTGCCCCAGCAGTGAGTGATCAGAGTTGTCCTCTTTCCCTCTGTCCCTCCAAATTACAGCCAAAATACTTAAATCTATGGGGAAATCCTGTTACACAGGTTGTTCTGGCCCATTAGAAGTCTGTAGAGGTCTGTCCCAATCCCAGGGGTCTCTCTTGCACCAATCCTGCTGGCACTTCTCAGCAGCCCCCGAGGTGTGTGGACACAGATGCTGTGGTGAGGCCTGAGCTGCTCCTGAGTTCAGCCCTTCTCATCTCCACCAAAATAAGCTCATCCCATGGACCACTAGCACAGCATCTCCCAGAGAGCAGCCATACCCAAATCCTTGTTTGGGGCTGTGCCTGGGCTCCCTCACTGCTGGACATGGAGCTCATGCTGGGCACTGCTGAGCTCTCATCTGACCAGGCTGGGCTCTTAATTTTGTCCAGGATGACAGAGAAACAGATTTAATTTTTTAAATTATTTTTTTAAAAATCATTGAGCAATACCCAAGCATGTGCAAATCAGGACTTTTGCTGCCTGCCAGCGTTCTGGGATGGAAAAGGAGGATGCTGATGGGTTTGGTCCCAATTTACAGGCTTAGAAATGTCTTTAACCCATGCAGGCTGCTCAGCCTCTCACCCTGCCTCTGTCCAGGCCTCTCTGCAGATGCTGCTGCACTAAAACACAGAAACAGGGGGCACAGGGACAGTCTCTGGGAGGTTTTTGTCCTTGTGCAGCCCAGGAGGGACGAGGTGATGCTGATCCTGGTGACTCTGTTAGTCTAAATCCATCCTTTCACTGCTCTAAAGCGTTTGCTTAAGGCACAGCCTTCTCTGGGGTCCAGGATCTCTTTCTTGCATTTTATGAGTTTTTTTCCTAATTATGGAATCTCTTTCAATCTAGCCCTCCTTTGATCACAGCTGGCCCCAGAGAGAACTCGTCTTGTCTGGATCGACTGAGAAAAGAAAGAGATGAGAGGCAGAAGTGACCTGCCCGGGATGACTAAGAAAATACACAGCAAAGCAAGGATGTGAACACCAGCTTTGCACAGCCACAGCTTCAGAGAAACCTCAGGACAAACCTTCCTCCGTGTGATCAGTCACCACATCCTTGCAGGTGAACCTCCTTTCAAGCAGGACCCGGGGTGAGCCATCAGTTAGTGCTTCCTGTGGGGCTGCTTTGCTCCCAGGTGGGATGGGAATGGACCATTCCTGGGGATCCAAAGGGAATTTCTGAGCCAGGACACCTTGCTGGGGCAGCAGAAGGTGGGGTGAGCCATCCCAGCTCACCAGCACAGACCCCGTTCTGATTCAGCTGACAGATCACAAAGGATCCTATATAACCCCTCCCATAAAACCCAGCTAAAGGAGGTTTCTTCAGAAGAAGGCTATTTGCACTGCCACTCTGATTATTTGCCCTCTCTTGTCCTCCATAAAGGATACTGTGAAGTTAATGATGCAGCCATGGAATTTTAAATAGCTGCTTCATGACTAACAACATGTGCTCCGGATCAGCTCGAGCCTGTATTTACATATTTCCCATGATAAGTCAACATATGGTTCTTGTTTGCAACGTGGAGTTGCTCTCTTCATATTGTTACCTTTTTTTTTTTTTTTTTTTTTTTTTTTTTTTACTTTACTTCTTTTCACGATTACAAGGGGAAAAACCTTTTTCTTTTAATTATTGCTAGCCAAGGCCCTGTGCAAATAAGAAGCCATTTGGATAACTAGGAGCCTGCTAATGGCTTTATTTTGGTTCCCACCTGATCCTGAGCTGGGTTTTCACTCAGGGGCTCAGGGCTGTGTTCACAGCACCACTGGATGCACGAGGTCACTCCTTCCCCCACCCTGCCACAGGATGGGATCTCCCAACCCTTCCCTGGCTTCCCTTTTTTGAGAAGCTTGCACCAATGGTTTGAATTTCTTCCCTTTTGAATTCGCAGTTCTAAAAATGTAGAAAATTTGTGCAATTTTTGCTGGGTTGTTTGGGTTTTTTTCCCCTCTGCCCCCTCTCTTTTCTTGCCTACCTCAAAGCATTGCCTGATGGCTGGATGTAAACATCCCAACACAGGAATTGCCATTTCCACCTCATATGTTGTTTTCCCCAGTGCTCTGCTCCCCAAACTGCCCTCTAACAATTCAAGTCCTGGGGTTTCACCTATTTCCTTAGGGAGATTATTCCACACTGTAACTGGGCTCTAACTTGGAAAAATTTTTCCTTCTACCCAGTCACAAAGATTATTTCCTCTATTTAATCTTATTACTCCCATTTGAACCAGGCTAAATAATTCCCATCCTCCCGGGTATTTACACCCCTCTCACACTTGCAGACAGACACCATATCCCACCCTTAGTCATCATTTTGCCAAGCTAAACATATGTAACTCTTTGAATCCTTCCTCATAAATCAGCCCAGCCTTTTCATCATTTTTATTGCTCTTCTCTGAATCCCACCCAATCTGTTGACATTGTTCTGCTCTTTAGGTGCTCAGGGGATGGATATTCCAGGTGAAATGTCCCTGGTTGCACATTAGGAGGTTAATTAACACAACCTCTCCATCTGATTGTCTGCACACTGAGGCTTGATGCTGCAGCCTTTACTGAAGGTAAAATGGACCCACTGATATCCCTTGGGATAATGAACGTGGGGTGCCAGGACTGGGTGCCTCAGTTTTGGGCTGTTTGGGGAGCCCTGGTGCTCCTGTCACCCCACAGGACCCTCAGAGGCTGATCCTGCACACGGGGCTGCATTAGGGGAGGGATTTGGCTCAGCAGCATTTGATGCTCCAGAAAGGCCAGGCAAGAATTTGAGCTCCACATTGAAAACCCACCTCAATCTCACTTTTAGCTGGAGCAGGTCTGGGACAAAGCCCCTCCAGCCCAAGGTTCCTGGGAAGGTCTTGTTCTGTCCTTGGCCCTTGCAGCCAGCACACCTCAAGGTGACCTCAGCTGATGCTCCCTTGTGGTGCCTCCAAGTGAAACCAGAGAACAGGGGAAAATCTCTTCTGGCACCAAAACTTAATGTGCTGATCAGAGCTTTGCCTTCAGCTCAGACAGAGCCATGTCCTGGGGAGCCCCACCCCACTGCCACGCTCCCAGGATGAGATCCCACACCACCCATGGTCCTTTCACCTCTGAGGGTGACCCTGATGGGCATCCCCCACTCTCACACCAAGGGTCCTGCAGCACAAAGGGAATTCTCTTTGAATCTCAGTGATGTCACCAGTCAGAGACTCACAGAAACATTTAGGCTGGAAAAAACCTCCAGGATCACCAGTCCTACCTTGGACTAAATACCATCATGGCCACTAAACCACATTACACTGTGCCAGGTCTCTTTGGTTTCTGAACACTTCCAGGGATGGTGACTCCACTGTTTCCCTGGGGAACCTGTTCCAATGCTTAACCACTCTTCCAGTGAAGGAATTTTTCCTCATATCCAACCTGAACCTCACCTGGTCCCACCTGGCTTAGCGTTAGACTATTTGCAGACAAATAGTCCATGATAATAAATACCTCAGTGAGATCAAAAGATTTTTAAACAGCCTTGATAAAAAAAAATAAAAGATCAGAGCAGTGCAATTTGGTTCTGCTCTTCACCACTTCTCTCCTCTTTGGGCAGGTAACTTTTGCATTTCAAAGATCCACGTCCCATTGTATGGGGGAGGCAGGCTGAGTGCTTTGTGCCCCGTGGTTTTGTCCAGTGGCTGTCCCTCTAACCAGCCTCCTGCCAAGGGAAAGGGATTTCTCCCTTCTCCTGCTGGCAGCAGCTTTGCTTTGAAAGTGAGAGTTGTCTGCTTCTTAATTAGTGCTGTCATGAGCTGGTCACTCCAGGCTGGAGTGGAGCAGAGGAGCTCAGCTATTCACTCCTGGGGAAGGGAATCCAGCCCTGCCTCAGCTGCAGCTCCTGGGGATTCTCCTAATGACCCATTCAAGCCATGAAACACAGCTCAGAAGCCTTGCAAACAAACGCAGGGCACTTTATGGAAGTACAGAGATTGATTTGTTATAAAAGAGTTTCCTTTCAGACCCCAGGTATCCCGAGGTGATGCACACAGTAACACATGGATCCTGCTCTGCTGCAGAGCCCAAAGACTGCTCAGCCACACACACAGAACTCGTTCAGCTCTGGAGACCTCACAGCACCTGTTCACAGAGGCACACGTGCAGTTATTGCTCTCCCCAGTGTTTGTGTTTATTACAAAAGCACTTGAGAAGGGTCCTGGCCTCGGAGTTGTGCTGTGGGATGTGCCACAAACCAGCACAAATGATGGGACCATAAAACAACTCCAGCCCTGAGCTCCATCACCCTTCTGTCTCACCCATGAAATCCAATAAAAGCCATTCCATCAGCCTGCACACCTTTCACAACCAGACAAGTGCTCCATAAAATTCCTACCTTTTTTTTTTAACTTAAATAATATTTGACCTTGAAAATATTCACAGCAAATTAAGTTGGAGACTTTTTGACCCAGCTCTGTTGCAGTCATCATCTCTCCATCTCCCTCAGTGCAGATCCCCAGCTGATTGCTGGGCTCAGAAACATGCATATTTTCCTTTGTGTGTTGATTTGAATCCACACAAAATACAGGAAAACTTTCCTTTGAAGAAAGTGGGAAAGCAGTATGGCAAGGAGCCATTGAGTTACTTTCTGTAATTCATATTTTCTCTAATGAGAGGCTTTCCTGAAAGATATTCCCCTGGTCGTTCTGCAGGTCAGACAGGTACAGCAACAAGTACAGCAGAGTTGTAATCCAGAGATGGCTTTGAACCCACTCCCAGGGTACTGAGCACTCCTGAACTTTAAAGGTATTTAGATCCCAATCTGCATCTGGGCATTGTGGCTGACCATTTACCCCACTCCCCCATCATAGTATATACATATATATCTTTATTTGTTCAACCAGGACCCAGATGAAAACATGAGATGGGAACAACTTTCGACCTCGAGGCAATTTGTTGGCATCTCAGTTTTTTGACTTATGTTTGTAAAAATCAGAGGACTTCCACAAACGTGCCTAGCATCTGACTTGCAGCATTTTCCTGAAAATATCACTCCATTTTGCAGATTAGCCCAGCTCAGAATGGTTAGAAAATAAAATAAAGCACAGTAGGAACACATGTAGTTTGTGTGGTTCCCATGCCAGAGCACTTTATCAAATCCTACATTTTTCCTGCTAGGATCAGCACAGTGACTTCCTCAGGCTTGAGACTGGAGATGAGACAGGGAACTGAACAAATACAGGATTCCCTGACATTACTGTGATACCTTCATGGTAAAATCAGAATTTCAATGAATTTATCAAGAGGTTTCCAGGCCAGAAGGGAAAGTAATAAAGATCCATAATTCAGGCCAGACTAGCTCCCCAAGTGCAGCCCAATAACTTACAGATCTCAGATGAGAACAATCCTTTCAGTCTTATAATGGCATTTCAAATTTAGTGCTCTGTGGAGAGATTTCAGATTCTTTGGGTGAGTTCTGCCCCTGTATCTCCACCTGCCCGTGCCACCCACAGCCATGGGTTCCTGCTCCTTGCCTAAATACACTTGCAAATGTCCCGCCCTCGACATTTCTATGAATTAAAACAATTAGTTCCCATGAATTCATCACGGGTACAACTTTGAAGTGCTCCTTTTGTGAGCACTGGGGTCATTCAGAGTCACTCATTGCAGAGACTGAGGAAGGGAGTCAGGATTTGGATGGGTGGGGACAGCCAAGGAGTCAAGGTGTAATTTCTACACCTGATAATCAGCTTAGGAGAAAGTGTCCCTCAGGATTTCCTGGCATAATTTGTGCTGTTGGGATCCACTACAAGAGTGGGCAATGGCATCTCCAAAATCTTTTATCTCTACAATTGCATTTTCAATAGGCTTTAAAAACACAAGACCTTCCATGAATTTCCCCTCTCAGTGGCAGAAGCACCCATGAAACTCCAAGCTCAGTTTGACCCTCAAGCTAAATCCAGTGGCTCTCACAACCTGGAAAGCCTAGGCTGTGCTAACAGGGAGAAAAAAAATTCTTGGAAGAGGAACTTTTCCTTCTTTTGAAGTCAGAATGGATTTGCAAGGGTCTTAAGTGATGAGGGGACAGTTTTAAGTAGAGGGGATATGTGTATAATTTTAACCATGTAAATAGTCCTTTGCAGCCTGGGAATCTTCAGACTTTTCAAAGCTTTAAGAAGTTGGCACTGCATACTTGTTAAAATCAGTTTAACCACTTGCCAAGAGGTTTAAAGAAAGACGACACCTATTTTGCATGAATAGTAATATTACTCTGATGAATTTAGTTATACTAATGGGAGAGCTTAAAGAATATGCTCCTGCCCCTGATGGAATTTTTAAGGCAAATAATAAGGTTCTGGAGGGTGTAACCTAAAACAGACATTTCATAAAAGATTCATCCTTGAACAAAAATGTCATGAAAGCATGAAATGAAAACTAGACGACAATCAGAATTCCTCTTGAAGTGCTTTGTAGTAATTATTTTTAAAAATCCTCACAAAAGGCTCTATTCAATTGCAGAATAGCAAGTGAGGTCTGGATGGTTCAAGGCCAAATAATTTCTG
This sequence comes from Buphagus erythrorhynchus, assembly GCA_013400855.1. Lineage (NCBI taxonomy): Eukaryota > Metazoa > Chordata > Aves > Passeriformes > Sturnidae > Buphagus > Buphagus erythrorhynchus. The sequence continues at coordinate 86 of VZTT01063082.1, read as the reverse complement.
CAATGGAAAAAACAGGCTTCAGTTCTTCAGTTCTGATGTAAGGTATTTTAAATGGGCACGAGCTCCAATTATTGCTTTTTTTCCCC
>VZTT01063075.1:27399-44439 GCA_013400855.1 Buphagus erythrorhynchus | reverse complement strand
ACCCGCCCTCACCCCGCCCCCAGCCTGCGCCCCGCCCCAGCCTGACCCCCCCCGCCTGAGCCTCGCCTCAGCCCCGCTCCCGCTCTCGCCTCAGCCCCGCTCCCGCTCCAGCCCCGCGCTCGCCCCGTCCCGGCCCCGCCGTTGCCATGGAGACGGGCGCTGCCCGGGGGCTGAGGGGGCTGGAGGGGAGCGGCGCCCCGGGCTGAGCGATGCGCCCGGCGCTGCGGGGTCCCTGTGGGGCCAGCATTGCCGAGCAGCCCCGCGGCTGAGCGGGACCCTCTGGGTAGGGTCCATCCAGCGCCTTGCAGGGCCCATGGCTCCTGTGGCAGCGCAGAGGGGCCCGCGGGCCTGTGACCGCCCCGGCAGGGCTGCCCGGGGCCGCGGGGCCAGCCCGGCTCCCCCCAGCTCCCGGCGGGATCTGCCGGGGAGCGCGGCCCTCCGAGGGGCACCGGGTATTGTTGATTCTAATTAATGCCTGTGTGGTAGCCTAATCTGTGTTACCGGGCTCTCAGGAGTATTGTGCAACAAAGGTATATTCTAGGGTTCAGTTAATTAAAAATTACTTATAAATCTGCCTAGGTCCTGTGTTGCACTTAACTCTGCTGCTGTGGCTGTACCACAGAAGAAATATCCCATATTTATGCAGTTACAGCAGTAGTTCGGCTAATTTCCTGTAGAGCTCTTTGCTTTTCCGCATGGGATTCCTGGGAATTCCTGGATTAAGGGCTTGCTGTGCCGTCAGCCGCACTCGTGGTGGCTCAGCAGGACTGCCGCCTGCCTCGGTCCGGGTCGTGTCGGTAGCCGAGCACCTCCTCCGATCCTGGGGATTGCCCTGCTGCCGGCCCTGCCTGCTCTTCTAAAGGCACCTGCTTCTAGGGCTGGAGTTTGGAGCACACTTAGACCTCTAGATAGATTTGTGCTGGGATAAAGTCATGTCACGAGTCCTCAAGAGAAATGATAAGGTGACACGTGTTAGATTCTGGTTTTATTTTACAATAAGCTTCCCCCTCCCCACTCCTGGGTTTTTTTTCAAGTACATGTGGAAGTGTCTAATATGTGTTCTCATTGGCTATATACTTTTTATAAACTCAGTATCAGCCATGCGTTTAAACACATACTTGTGGTGAGGATGCGTCTGATTTGCTCATAGTCACAGAATCACAGAATCACAGAATAGCTAGGTTGGAGGAGACCTCCAAAATCATCAAGTCCAATCCATGTCTTAACACCTCAAATAGACCATGGCACCAAGTGCCACAATGAGGTTCAAGCAAAAACTTGATGAAAAACACCTGATTTCTATATATATGTCTGTGTTTGTGTGTGTTTAGTTTGGAGTTAATTTCTTTTTGAGACTGATAACAAGGGAGAATGTCTCTCTCAACAAGCCAAATTGAATGATGATACAGAAACTGGATTCAGTATGGGTGAATAAATCTAGCCATAGACTTTACACATAAGCTCTGGAGTTTCACACTGCATTGCAAAGCATGGTAAGCTTGTCTTAACTCGTGAGGGTTTTTTTTTTTTCTTTTTTTTTCTCTGTGACACTTGGCTTCCCAGAAATAGGTGTTTAAGTCAAGTGTTTGAAACAGAAATTGTGTTACTGTTTCTTTGTGGCCTATAGAAAATAACAGAGTAGTAAGGTGGCTGATTAAGAGTTCTACTGCGTTTCTAGGATAGAAAATATACAGTATAGGAGTCAGTTCTAAGAAAATGTGGGTAAATTAATTGAATTGGAGAATAAGCACTTTAATATTTTGCTTTTATATAAAAAAGTCCTAACCAATTATTTGTCTTGAACCTTTATACTTCAATACATTTTTAAAAAAATCATATAGTTGAAGAAGATAGAAAAAATATCTGTTCCAAAGTACAGATATCTGGGAAAGGTTGCCAATATGTAGCTTATCTTTGGAAGCAAAGCATAATCTTTATTGAACATTTCTGAGGAAAATTATTAGTTAATCATTCAATATTTCTATTATTTTGAGAATGGTTACTGATTGTTTATAAAACCCAGCCCACTAAGAGTTTTTCTACCTCATTTCACACCTCATTGTTTTGCAGATTGTCTGTGATTGTGGAAGTCGAAGTCCTAGTAATTTAATTTCTTGACCATCTACTTGTGTAGTTTAAAATCTTTAGTCTGAAGAATGCACCAGAAGTACTTGCTTTGGTATGTAGAGCTTTGATTTCTGTAAGCTGTATAGAATAATTTTGTGAAAAACTTGAGAGAGTCACAGAATGACACACTGTTAAGGGATTGGAAGGGACTTGAAACATCACCTGGTCCTAACCCCCTGCCATGGGCAGGACAACTTCCACTAGACCAGGCTGCTGAAGGCCTTGTACAACCTGGCCTTGGACACTTCCAGGGATGGGGAATCTGCAACCTGTTCCAGTGTCTCACCAGCCTCACAGTGAAAAAATTCTTCCTAATATCCAATCTATCTGTAACTCTCCTGTCCTACCACTACAGCTCCTGACAAAGTGTCCTTCCTGTAGCCCCTTCAGACCCTGGAAGGTGCCCTGAGGTCTCCACACAAAGACCCTTCTCTTCTCCAGGCTGAACAGCCCCAGCTTTCTCAGCTTGTCCTCACAGGGGATGTGCCCCAATCCTCAGGACTTGCTGCAACAGTTCCATGTCCTTCTTGTGCTGGGAACACCAGAGCTGGATGCAGCATTGCCAGTGGGGTCTCACAAGAGCAGAGTAGGGGGAAGAATCACCTCCTTTGACCTTCTGGCCCCAGTCCTCTGGATGCAGCTCAGGATTCCCTTGGCTTTCTGGGCTGGGAGTACTCACTGCTGGCTCATGGTGAGTTTTTGATCAACCATCACCCCCAAGACAGAATAATTTTGTGAAAATGCTGGTGTTCCCAGGGACAACCTGCTTGCCTTTCCATGACTTGCAAATGCTGATTCTCTTAAAGATTTGATGACTCTTTTACCGTGGGCAAAAGTAAGCAAACAAACCCCTGATGGTATTGAACAGGGCAGTTAGCAGAACAGGCTTGTAGTGTTACGGGACTCCTCATTGTCTCCTTACTTGAAAAACATGATATTGGTGTACAAAGCTGTAGTTAACTATGTTTGTTGGATAAATTTAGTTGTCACAAGCTGCATTTAATCCTTTGCAGAGCAACTGAGAAAGCAGTAATTTTAGGACCAAAGCTCATTGTCTCATGCTGCTTTTAGTAGAGCTGCTGAAATTAAAGTATAGGAAGCCTTTAATAAGAATTAATTTGGGAGGTGACACACACACTGTACATGCCCATTTATTGGTGAGACTTATCCTTCTGCATTCTATGCAAATAATAGGTCTTAGTTTTTCTGTTTACATGCTCTTAGTCCAGCCTATAACTTAAAACTCTTCTTTGTAATAGCTCCATTAAGAAATTAAGGTAGGATTTACTTGAGCAAGGAAACTCAAAGTTAATCTTGCATAAGTATCTGGTGATCTAGTAGATACTTTCTTTCTGAAATGCAGAACTTTTATGAATCAAGTTATGGCCTCTGTTCATTTCCATTAAACTTGGCTGTGCAATTTAATGTGGCTTGCTTCCTTTTTTTTTTTCCTTTTCTTTTTCTTTTTTTATTTTGTTGTTGGTGGTGGTGGTGCCTGATAGTTATGCTAATAGAGTGTTAATTTTGTGATATTTAATGTTTATAGTGTTATTAGGTAAAGATAATAGCTGTGCTTTGTTGTGTTGGAGAATTTTAGTATGTTATTTATAGATCTGAAACCTACAAGATATGATATAAAAGCCTTCAATATGAAAAATGTTACAATTCTGAGCAGACAGTGAGAAAATTGCCTTTTAGAGGTCAAAACTCCCAATGCCTCTGGCAACATGGCCTTGATGTCATTTGACAGGGTGGAAACACAGCCCTTCATGGGAATAAACAGCCAATACCTGCATGATTCATTTTGTTAGAAGGGTTCTCCCATTGTTGCTAGGCAATATTTCCTAGGTAGAGTTAAAAACCAACAAAAATATCAACAACAAAACCCCCAAAACCCAACTGCTGTCTCCTCAGAATAATACTTACTGCAAGTTGTCTTGCTATTGTTTATTTGTTTTTCTAATTAAGTAATTTTTCCTTCTGCAGAATAGATGTATCAGCTGAGTCTCAATAGAGACCTTCCCCACTAAGAGGCAGCAAGGGGAAGAGCTGGAAAAGGGTAGCACCTGGTTAGTGGAAGGTTTCCTTTCTACCTTCCTCTGTCCCTTCTTAGAGCTGTCTGTTTGGAAATGCTTGACTATGTTGTGATGTGCAATTCTCAGAGAAGAAACATGGCAGAGACCAGCAGACATTCATTTGAAATGATTTTCATTCACTGCATTCTGGAATGGACTTGAAAGCAGGTCTCAGAGGCAACTTGTATGTACCAGTTTGTCTTACATATTTATTTATGACAGACTTGAATCTTCAGGATGGTATTCTATCAAGTGACATACCCACTCAGTGTGATGTGTGTCTAAAAATAGGTCATTGTCAAAGGACAGGAAAGGAATTGTATAAATCTGTAAACTAAACCATTGCAGTCTAGTGTGATAGCATACTCTGAAGCTGAGGTAATGTTTTCTTCAAAATTGTTGCCTTCCATAGATTATTTTCTAGAATAATACATTAACACTGTATTTATCAAAACAGGAGGATGGCTGCAGACTCTATAAAGACAGCTAATGCTAATGGGTTACTTCTGACACAGCAGTTAGAAACAGTAAAGTAGAACAAACCATATCAGAAGGTGGCAGGGCTGGACCAAACTTTGCTCTTATGCTTAAAATATTACTGATTTGAACCTCCCATTTCTTCATGTGTTAAATTGTATTATAAAACACTTATTTAGTGCTGGGACTCAGGCATTTGGGTCTGAAAAAAATGCTTCTGTTCGGTGCATTTGGTCAATGTGAATGGATTTTTTTTCCTCTAGTTAATTTAGGGTGTTGAGAGGACTGAAAAATGAGACCCTGAAGAGTGACACTGTTTAAAAATAGGCATTAGGAAAGGAATTTTTGTCATTTTAAATAACCTGTTGATGTATACAAATGTGTGGGGTTTGGACTGCAGCAATGCAGATTTTTTTACTGTTTATGACAGCATAAGCACCAGTACATAGGTGAGGTCTTGAACTTAGCTGCACAAGTGATATGTTTTGGTGTTTAATGCAGTGTGCCTACTGTAAACCAAATAGAAGGGCTAATATTTAATTAAGGATAGAGTGTGGAAATGGTCAGCAAAAGAACACATGCATCTGTGTACAGGGTTATATTGAGGTTTGGAGTTACCAGGTGAAGGGGAAGTGTGACATCTGGTGGAAAGATGGTATCAGGAGCAAGAGATCCCATCCATAAATGGGATTATTTGGCACAAAAATGCATTATATGTTGTTTGAAACCACTGCTTGAGATGAAATTCAGATGAGTGACATATTTTGTGATCTCCTATTTCATATTGTCCAAACCAGAATACATGGCAACATGATTATGTTCTTAATGAATAGTGATCTCTTCTAAGCTACCAAAGAAAGCTTATTTTGTTAGATTCCTCCCCAAACTCTTAATCTACACTGAAAATAAATTAACATGGTACAGGTTTAGCTACCTTTGGGGATGCAAATATTTTTTCAGAAAAATGTCATCTAAGTAACTATGATGATCCTAGCAGGTTTTTTGATACTTGAGTTCTTTATTGAGTCTTCTGAAATACTGCTTCCAGGTGCAAGTCCCAAATTATCAGGATCACTTGATGCTGCTGTTTTGGGAGATACTGGTCTGACTCTGGCTTGGAGGTTCAACTGGAGCCCAGCACTGGCTCCCTGCTTGGGTTCTGCTGTTCTGCTCCCTTAGAGCTGGTGGCAGTGGGCAGGCTTCTCTGCAGGGTGTGGGAATAGCCTTGTATTGCAGGAGGGAGGAGAGGAAGGGAGGAACTCTGCAGGAGAAGGAGGGGGAAACTGGAGCTACCTTTTGCTTGGTGTCACATTACTAGAGTCAGAACTTGCATAAAATCAGGGTGGGCTCAGAGCTGCAGAGATCTTGCTTTGTTGTGTTTGTTTCCAAAGTATGCTGAGGAAGAAGGGAGTCTGCAATTCATTGGGAGCTCTATGTGTTAAGGATGTTCAGGAGCCTCCTAGCTGAGCTCAAAGGCCCAGGGGAAAACAAAAAAAAAAAAAAAGAGAATTCATCTTAATCTTTCAGCTCTGCTTTAAAATACCTGATTCTTTTGAGGTTTCATTCCATAGGATATTGATCATTCCATGTCAGTCTTGAGATTTTTCTGTGTTACAACTTTGCTTCTGAAAGATTGCTTTATCCCAAGCGTAGCACAAGTTCAGTCGTGGCTCTGCTTTGTAGTTCAGGCTCATCTCCTGTGCATAACTGCCCGCCCCAATCATGTGGGATTTCCCCCTTCATCAGAAGGCAATAAATCTTGAGCTTCTTTTGTTCTTTCTGCATTTTTCTTCTATTTTTAATGTTAACATCTCACTTGCTAGAACAATATATTATAAGAGTTCTGAATCCTTTTCCTGCTTTGGGGGCAGACTCCATCTGCAAGTTTTTGCCTGCTCGCACAAAAATAATGCTTTTTGGGAACTAGCCAGTTCAAGGAGGGAAGCAAGTTAACAAATATCTAAACCCACAAATCCAACATTTCAATGCTAGACTGCAATGGGGTGGACCCATCTCAGGTGGCTGGCTTCTTGGTCAGCCACATCAGGCATTTAACAGCAGCATGTGTGAGTAACCTGTTTCTCAGGTCATCTCATCATTAGAGTCACAAATGGATGATATTCATGAATTCTGGCATTTTGGTACTATGATGAATAAAATACATTGTTTACTCCAAAGAGTGAATTGTTCTGCTCTGCTTCTGGTGGGCAGGGGTTTGGATAATCGAAATGGGTTTGGGTATAAGACCTGTAGCAGAGAGTTTGCTGATACACTTCAGGGCAGTTTAGTTCAGTGTTGAAAACTTTGTTCCTAATCTACCCCCTCCTTCTTAGCAGGGTAGCAGTAATTATCCTTTTCTGTCTGCATTTCTTGGGATAGATTGAGTAGGCACTCTCATACTTGTGGAACCCCATAAATTAAAAACCAGTTAACTCTGTTACTGTATTGTCATAGGAAGACTGGATACAGGCCAAGCTTCAGTTTCTTCATGAGATGTTTTATGTTTTATCATGTTGGGAGGGAAAACAAATCTAATGCTTTCCTTCAGAGAACCTCATTGTTTAAATCAGCTTTCTGAAGGTTAATTTGGGATGTGCAGATAGAGAAATTGTCCTATCAAAAGGGAGAAGATAGTCTAATTTAAGTCTTTTGGAAATTTAAGTGAAAAACATAATTTTTAGTGATGTTGAGATTGATTCTTTTAAAGGATCTCTAGACACACACTAAAAAAAAAATCAGACCAGAAATTTTGATTGACTTGAGAGCCAGACTGACAAGTTTTAGTTCTCAGCTCTGTGTTGATGAGGAGACAGTTCTTCTTACCAAATTATAACTGACAGTGATACTGAGCTTGTGCTAACATAAGGTGCTTTCTTAACTGTAAATGTGATTTCAGCCTGAAAATACCATAATAAATTCACTGAATCGACTTTCTTCTGTAGTATACTCTTATAATTATAAGCCCTTCATTTTTGCCCAGGGCATCTACTTAGGAGATATCATAAAGTGGAAATAATCTTAATGTCACTAAATGAGAAAAGAATGATCATATTGCCTTGCAGAAAAACAAAATGGGAAGGGGGACTGAGGAAGGGACAGTACAGAATTATATTTGCTGCACTCTTGTGGGCACCAGGAGAAAAATGTGCTTTATTTTTCTGAGAATGATTTAAAAATGTGTTTGTATCAATGTTGCAGCTTCTCAGTAACAACTGGAATTTCTGACTATGCAGATATAATGTACAGCCTTTGAGAAAACTGATAGCTTGGTCTCCATTACTAGTATTGAGGACTGGATGCATGGTGGCTGTTTTGGAGGTGTAAGTAGGAGGAAGAAGGGGAAGGTTTCCTGAGAACCTGTTGCCAAAAATAAATTTTAAAAATCTGATGTAAGCCAAAACTTGGTAATAAGTGGGATATGAAACTTGCTTATGGAAATTTACCACTGGATGCCACTGTTGCTTCACATAATGTCATACTAAAATAACATCAGCTCTGCTGAAAAATTCTGCTTTTCCTTCACTCTCATCTTCCTAGTTTTTTATTACTTTAATCTTTGTTCATATCAAAGGAAAGGAGAAATCGTGCCCCACTTATTCTCTCCAGCAACATGGTGATATGGTTTCCATGTCTAGAAGTGACAGCTTGTCATAGGAAAGGAAAGGGAATGACACAAAATTTGTCTTTTTTTTTTCCTTCCCCTTCTAAGGTAAAATATTTTTTTCAGATAGAACAGAAAAACAGAAGAAAGGCTCAGATGAAAGAGCAGCCAATTTTCCTTGTAACTAAATTTCTTCTCTCTGTCTTTGAATCTTGTGTTAATCACAACTAGATTTGGACACTGAGCCTTTACTCCTGTTTTAATGTCATCCTAACAGAGCTGGGCAGGAGGTCACTTTTGCAAATACCTGTTTATTTCCTTTCCTAAGTGTTGGGAATTTTGTACCTGAAAGAATGTTTTTCACTCATTACAATTTTTTCCTCCTGGGGGAAGAAAGAGAGTGAAGGTCATCAGGTGAATTTTTGGTGGCTGTTGCTTGTTTTTACAGGTACATTTGTAATCTCCTGGTTAGCAACTCTGAGACTTTTTTTTTCTATCATACAGTACGGGTTTTTCTTTTGTTTTGTTTTGTTTTTTTGAGTGAAGCAATCCCCGTGATGTAATTAATTTAATTAAATGAAAAGAAATAAAAATCCTAACATTTGAAGCATAAGTTTCAGAGCAGATAGTTGGGGTTTTCTATTCTGAATGCACCTAATTCCTAGTATTTCCTACGGGGAAAGAAAATAAATATGTTGGATAAAACCGTGAGAGATGAGGTTTTTCTAGTGTCATGCCTGCCTTCTGCAGAGTCAGATCAGCTTCTCTGTGCGCCTGCTTAATTGGGTAAGCACAAGTATTGTCGGTTCCACAAAGTGCCGGCCTAATTAGCGACAGTGAGGATGTGGGGAAAGGCAAAGACAAAGGAAACGCTGTACTGCGAGGGCTCCGAAGGAAGGAGCAGCGGTGGCCGTGCAGCCCCGGGTGCCACGTCCTGTGCCCGTGCGAGGCGGGCGGGAGCGGCCGCGCAGCAGCGCTGCAGCCGGGGCTCGGCACTGCCATGGAAACCGCGCAGCGGCGCCGCATCCCTCCGGCTCCCGGCGCCGCATCCCTCCGGCTCCCGGCGCCGCATCCCTCCGGCTCCCGGCGCCGCATCCCTCCGGCTCCCGGCGCCGCATCCCTCCGGCTCCCGGCCCCGCATCCCTCCGGCTCCCGGCCCCGCATCCCTCCGGCTCCCGGCGCTGCCCGCAGGGACAGCGGCACCCGCACAGCCTGGGCGGGGCCAGGGGACAGTGCACGGCCCTTCTGCTGCTTCCCTGCTGGATCCCAGAAACAGGGGAGTTCAGCGCTTTCTGTGCTTTCTGGCACTGACCCCCATGAGAACACTGCTTTTGACCTGAGGCCCTAGAGAAGGCTCCAAATTTGAGTGATGGAGTTAAAATCACGGGTGTATAGTTAAATAGAAGTGTGTGCTTTCACATGGTGAAGGGTTTTGAATTTGAGGTTTTTATAAGATAGTAATAGGTATGGGACAAGATGGAGGATTTTGGGTGGTGTCTCTTTCAGTGCTCATCTTCCTTCTTCTTCATGGTTTTAGGCGGTAGTTTCTGGTTGGACAGTTAGTGCTACACTGCGGGTCATGGGAATTTAGTTATTGGATTAAAAGTATAAATAATATAAATGTTATTTCTCTATTAGACTATTTAGCTTTAAGAGACCTTGTAGCTAGCTGGATCTTGCTCCGTTTTGCTCACTTCTAGCTGGTGGCTAGAAGTGTTGTTAAACTTTCTGGACTTTTGATAAGATTTAATAAACAACCAAGCCCAAACATGAGAAAATCCATTTCCTTCATGTGTTTTTAAATCCTGGCTCTGAGTGAAGACAGGAGAGAATCCAGACAAACCACTAATTAAGTGGTGCAAAACTCCACCGCCTTTACACTTCTCAACTGGTTTGTGAGGCAAATGGAGGGAGAGGAAAACAAACAAGTAAATGTAGTAAGTTTACTCTCGAAGATGGGCTGGCTGCCAGCTGCAGCACAATCCTCGTGCTGGATGTCTGACAGCCAGAACGCAGTTTAATGATGCTACCATTCACTGATAATTCCCCTCTCTCTTCTGGAACTGCAGTTTCACCTGGATCAGATATTGTAATCTAAGTGTTGCAGTGATCAGGACTGGATGCTAACACTAACTTGCTGTGGGTTCTGAGGGGAAGCCTGCCAGCAGAGCTGCTGTTGATGCCTCATAAACTTGCAGCGGTGACCCAGATAACATTGTGACCGACACAGTAAGTTACAGTGTCAGGAGGAATAAATGTCTCCTCCAGCCCCTCGCAGAGCTCCAGCTGTGCTATGGTACCTGCCCTTAAGCCCCATCTACCCAAGAAACTGATGGGCTCTGGGAGCTGCTGGGCTTTGCTCAGTTGTGAGCTAGTTGTACAAGTGAATTCAGAAAATACACAGGGCTTGCAATTATTTGGAAATTGTGGTGATTTAATGTATTTAGTAAAGGACCTTTCCAAAATGGTTGCCTGGGCTCTGCCATGTCTATTGAGAATTCCTAGCAGTCATCTGAATGTGACAGCTGTCTAAAGAGAACTTTTGTGCCCTCACCCCTCATCTACCACCCTCTGCTTGGATCCTACTTCTGGCCTAGGCCAGGGAGAGGACTAGTTTTTGAATTACCTTTCCTGAAGCTCTGCAATCAGCCATTTCTTCATCTCACTTCTGTTCTGAGGTGGAAATGACAAGGTTTCTGTGGTGCTCATTCGTTATGCCATGCAGAGAGAGGGTTCCCCCTGTTCTTTTGCAGTAGGACTGGTTTCATGGCTGGAGAATGCTAAGTGGTTCTGTGGTGGCTTGATGTGGGCTTCCTCAAACCATAACATGAGGTACAGAGATACAAAAGAAGCAGACGTTTCTGTTATTTTTTTGACAACAGCCTAAATATATCATCACTACTTTTTGTGGTTTGAAGCTGCCAGAGAAAAATAGCTAGATGAAGTTTGACTTCAGCACAAGAAGTCCTGGGCTTTGCAATGTCATGTGTACTGGTGAAAAGTGAGTAAGATGGAATGGAGCAGGATTCAAGCCTGTGATTTTGAGAGGTTGTGGTTAGTTAGCTAGCTAATGTAGAGGCAAAGCCAGAGAAGAATTAAAAAAGCATACCATACAAATGAAATAAATGAGCTGATCCTGCCTCTTTTTTTTTTTTTTTTCTCCCTCATCCCTTGTCCATTTTAGAGTGAGTGGTGCAGAAGACCACTGATGAACACTGTCCCCAGGCTTCCTCTACACTGGATATGTGTGCAGAGATCAGCAATGCTTCCACAGCCTTTTCAGTGTTCCTTAAGTGTACAGAATTCAGTCCCTACTGCATCGGGAGCCTTTTGAAGATAAAAATCACTGATTCTTAGCTTGTGCCATCTTTTGTTAACTGGAAGAGTTAATATGTGTATACAGTAATACCCACTCCCAGAAATGGCAAAGAAAACTTCTGTATCTTTTACAAGAAGCAATAGGAAATGAGCAAATGTGTTTTGGAGCAAAGGTGGGGAGGGCTTCTCCGTGCCACAGACATTATCAGAGTTAGGCATAGTCAGGGTTGTGAATATGGATCTATATGTATCTTTATAGCCATGGATCATCATGAAGCAGAAACCAATTGGTTTTACCCCATGTAAGCCTTTGCTTGTTTATCTATTTGAAAACAGTCTCCTGTTCTTTTTGCTCTATTTGTAGCCTTCACAATTTAATATTTGTATAAATCTTGAAGGTGACGCCTTCACAATGTAGGTTTTCATTCTACAGTCCTTGTCTTTCATGCTGCTGCAGTACATTAAACATGTTTACAGTCTTCTCTTCAATGAGGATGATCTTTATAGATTTGTCTTTGGGGATGCTGCATCTTCTGGCTGCTCATGTATGGAAAGTGCATTGGTACAAAAATTATTTATAACTCTTTCAGTTGTTGCTGTATCTCTGTGGTCCTCCACTGCAAGTCTCTTCAAACTCTCAGAGGAGATTTTTCAACAGCTCCTGGCTCATAAGCAACAGCTTCCTCCATGATAACCCTGCAGCAATTCATCTTGCTCCTCAAGCTTCTGTCTGTTGCCAAACTAGTCATTAAACTGATTATTATTTAAGCTGATCATGAATTCCAGTTTGGACTCTCTGCTTTCACAGTGAGTAATTAGAGAAGGTACTTTCCCCATCAATTTGTGCTATTCATGGAAATGTTATCACTTACAGAAGGTACAGAATAGACATTTGTAGGTTCCTTTTATTTAAGTGACTGAGAAAAAGTCTATGGCAAAGAGGGGACTTCTAGGTGACTTATAGAAACCTTGCCCTCTTGGCCTCGCTCTGTACTAGACGTTTAGGGATTTGAACATGTTTACATTCCCAATAATGCAGTGGGTTTATTTTTGGGTTTTTTTTCTCTCCTATCATCCAATGTCATGAAGTCAAGCTCAGGCTATTTCTGTAAACAGGACAACATTTCAACAGTGCATGAAAACATTCCTGTATTTTAAAAATACTTTGCAACTAAAGTCTACAGTGAATATGTGAGATCAGGGCAGCAGATAGTGGCAAAACTATCATCATTAACAAAGAATACTTTTGTCTTTTGAAATTATGCAGTCATAGCATGTGAATTCTAAAGTTGTGCATTAAAAGCCACAAAATATTAGATTCTTCAGTTACTGTGTAGGCTCTCCTAAACCTTCTGGGAACTGAAGTAAAGGGAATAATTGAGGGTAAAAGGGCAAAGACAACCTGGCTGGTCATTAATCTAAATTTGCATGTGGAATATAGCTGTGAAGTTGTTATTACACTTTCCCCCCTCGCCCTAAACAAAAGAAATGAGACTTTGCTCAAATCTGGCTTTAGAGCAATTGAGGAAAAATAGGGAATTTTTAAAATTGGCTCTTTCAGGTGGGGTATGTGTTAGTGTTCTGTTTTTTTGTTACTTTTTTTTTTTTTCCAAAAAAACTTGGGAGTGTGTTAGGCTTGCTGCGATTCAAATCAATTGAATTTCAACAGAGTAAGAGCAAAGCTGTCAGTCTTTGTGCAGCTCTGAATGTATGTGAACTGTAGGAAAGGCATGACAGGGGTGGGGATTCTTTGGTAATTAGTACAACTGTGACTTATCAGGGGCAAGGTTGCCTGTAATCTCTTCTCCTACACTTACACTTTGTCAGTCTTCTTGCTTGTCAGGTGGGGTGCTGAGAGCATAAACCATCCTGCAGTTCTAGCTATATTATGTTTGGAAATTAAAGACTTTACAAAATGAAAGTAAGTTTCCTCGCTGTGGTGTCACCCAAAGCACTTAATGATCTGAGATAAGAGAGGATTCAAAAGGGCCAGGAGTTGCTCTAAGTAGTGTCAGAACTGCAGCTCTGTGAAGAGAAGTACACATTTTTGAATTGGTAAAAAGGAGTTGCATTAATTATATGGCATGCCACGCTACAACATGAACACCATTAAAAAGTCAGCCTTTAAATCTTAAAACACTTCTTGTTCCTACCATCCTCATTATTAACATCCCTATTCTACATTAATGCCTCTGGCAAGAGGTGAAAGCTGTTCAGGGTGAAAAGAAATTAGTTTCATTTTTCAGTAATTATGGGGAATACTCTGCACTGGCTTTAGTCACCCTCTCAAGTTATTCTAGTGCTTCTGGTTAAAAAGATCCTGATCTATAGTATTTCGCTAATGATCAACAGTTTTAGAAATGACATTTTTCAGCAGCACAGTCTCTATTATTGGGACAATCTTTTCCTCTGGGCAGCTGCCAGATTTTTCAAAACCAATGGGAAAGCTTATGAAAGGTTAAGTTCCTTTCCCTGCCCCCGCTTTCTTTATAAACTTGAGATCACTATTGCTTAGGATGCAAACTAATGTTTCCAGTTTTCAAAGGAAAAGACCACCTCTTCCAAGACAGATATTTAAATAATCTATGACTGTGGGGAAACAACAAGGTAGAGACCCTGAAGAGTATGGCAAAAATTAAGTGGAAGTGAAATTAGTGCGCCAAGTAGTTCCTATCATACAATGTGGTAAATTTTCTATGGAAAATAAAGTATCTTAATTTGTCAGGTGCATTTTCCTTGTTCTCATTTCAAGTGGTCCTTTTGTTTCATAAGGTTGAAAGAAAAGTAAAAACATTGCAGTAGGTAATGAAGATGTGTGTTGACAGATGCATTCTGGAGGACTGAGTAGGTACTTTTTACTGAGTAACATGAAAGTTTACTTTGTTCTTTCTCATCATTGTGAAATGTATTTATGTGGTACCTGGAAACAGCAGTGGCCAATCAGAGCTGACTCCTAGGTGTCCTTCTACTGGAATGTACTGTGTTGCTGTTTTGGTTATTTACCAGTACTCTTATTCTGTCTCATATGAAGTGTTGATTCTCAAGTTATAGAAAACTCCAAGAAACTTCCAGTGCATCCATTTATAGTGTCTTGCCAAAGATTAGCAACGGTTCAAGCAATAGCTCAGATACCTGATTTCTGTGACCATTTTCTTATTTGCAATAAATTCGTTCTTCAAGTGGCACCATCTGGGCCTTTGCAAAGTGTCTCTGACAGTTTGCCTGGGACTGTATGAAATGCTCTGTGGTGTGCAAGAACTGCTGCTCTTTGGGGCATGGCAGGAGACCACGACACCTCTTCAGTGTTCTGGCCACAGAGCAGCAAAGTGTTTCTTGCTGGGGTGGCCTTGGCACCCCCAGATATGTTTGAGACCTTTCATCTTGGACAAACTTCATTGTGACAATTTTTATCTTTGAAGAGCTAATTGAAGTGTTCACCTTTTTACTACATTAACAATTCTAATTCAAGTGATCCTGGCTGTAGTTACTTGATTTTTGAAGCAGATCAGCACTCTGTGATTAAGAGTTACTTAAGATTCTTGTGCTTGGCATTGTACTTGTAAATGATGGCAGCATCTTTCTTTTACTTCTTTCTGAAAGAAAAGGTTGCATTTAAAAAGAATAATAATTTCTTTTCTTGGTTAATACTTCTATTAAGTACCTACAGCACAAAGCATCATAAATTAAATGGTTTTGATTAAGGAACTTAATTAGATCTTAAAATTCTTCTTCTTCCACTGAAATACCTTATCTTCCTCAGAACTGGAAAAAGGAAGTCTTCAGCAAACTGCAGTAAGGTATTTTACATAAATGGTTTATACTTTGCTGCCACCAGATCACCTGTGTAATAAAAACACCCTTATTCTTTAAGGCTACAGGCAAGCAGTAGGATGCAGAGAAACATATTGGGACAAGTTGAATGAGTCTTCCCAAAGAATATCAGAATTTTTCTTCTAGTGAATATGAAATCTTGCCTTTGGCACTAAGCTATATTGAATTCTTCAGAAAGGAATGAAAGGGAAAATCTTTCTCTAAGCAGGAAGGTAACATTGAATGCAGAGCTGGAATGTATGGATTTCTACCTCTTCCTCATTTGGTGCTTTGATTTGCTTTCCCTTTGTCTTGACTGACTGTGCTACAATACCACTATTTTTTTCAGTTCTTTAGAGCTGAAAATACTAACACACAATACTGGGATTGGTAAACTCTTCAGCTGACCAAATGCCATATAAAACCTTGCTTCTGTTTTATGGTAAATATAAAGTCTCACATTGTTATGGTATGACAAAGTGTGTACTGTCCTTTTTATTTTAATGCTTGATTAAGAGCAGTCCTTGATCCTTTGCTTGTGGTTGTTTTGAGGTATGTTTGGTAAAAGCTTAGAGAAAAAAAGCAGCCATGCATTGATGCATAAGAAGGTATCAGAAGGACTTTCACTGCATACATTTGGGGATCCCTATTTAAAAAAAAAGTCTCTGGCTTTGCTTCCCTATACTTATAGATTGACTGTACAGCTGTTTTTAACTGTATTAAAGACCTTGATGGGTAGACAAGATTGACTTTGTCTCTGCTGTGAGTGTGAGGCTCTGATTATCCATTTTCAGCAGATCTGCCCTTCTGGCCCACTCAGTGTTTGTGGGTTAATCTAGATTTGTGGAGAGGAACAAGTATTAGGAAGAAGGAGGTTAAATTGAACTTCTTCAGGGTGTGTGAGCATGACTTGTAAGATGGCAAAGGTATACTTATTTATAGATATGCTAATAGCAATGCTTATTAGCTACAGAGGAGCTGTAAGGGGGAGAAACTGAACAAACAGGGAATGAAGAAAGCTGATTTGGGTGGTCTGGTAGATCAGTGCCCAGTCAGTTCTAAAATATCTTTACCATGAAGGAGAGAGCCTGAAAGCCTGAATTTGGTCTTACAATCTGGCACATTGATTGAGGGAAGGGGAAAAGACTGAGGGGGAATTCTTACAGGAACTGTAAGAGTAACATAGAGGAGAAACTGTGAAAGCCAGGATCAGAAGGTGATAAATAGATGAAGCCCTGTGGAGAACACGTATTACTGTAGTTTAGAAAGGAAATTTGGAAGTGCTCTTGCCAGAGGAGGGATGTGGTGGCTTTTACCAAAGCTGGGACACTTGTGGAAGGACTACAAAGATGTGAGGGGCATGGAAACCATAAAAGAAAGAAAAATGTCCTCACTTCAGCTTCTGTTAGGTGTGAGAAATGCTTCCAAAGCACTTCCACTGCAGGACCAGTCCTGGCCCAGCTGCAGCGTGTAGTTGGTGTGTTCTACCTTGGGCAGATCCTGTAGTGCTTCACCCAAGCCAATTCTTCCTCTCTTCAGAGATTCTGTGTAGCCTTTCCCTTTCCCTTTCCCTTTCCCTTTCCCTTTCCCTTTCCCTTTCCCTTTCCCTTTCCCTTTCCCTTTCCACTCTAC
>VZTT01063075.1:0-25949 GCA_013400855.1 Buphagus erythrorhynchus | reverse complement strand
TCCCTAAATAGCTGTGTCAGTAGTTCCTTTCACTGCAGAAACAGGCGAGTCAATGCCTTCAAATCCAGTGGGATGGGGAAGCTCAGGATTTTGGAAGGTGTTACCTCAGAGTACTTTGCTTGTCAAGTATAGCTGCAAGGAAAGAGGTTTCTGAGATGAAGGTAGGGAGTGGGAAAATGTGTTTGAAATCAGTCTTTATTGTAATTCTGGGTATTACTTATTTCTCATTGTCTAACGTGTGAATAGTGGGAAAGAAGTAGCTCCTTGTGACAGGGGATAAATGGTGTGTACTATCAACCCTTTTATCTTCTGAATTTTTCTAAAATTGATTTTACTTCTGCACATGTTCATTCTGGAGCGCTCATAAGCTATATTTTTTTGTCAAGTATGACAGGCTTAGCTTTTATTCTGAATGGTCAGTTTTGAAACTCACTATGAAAGAGCTCCAAGGTAAAATTTTTTTTATAATTACCAGCTGCTGTGTGCTTTGTAGACTGTAATATAAACCTGACATTCAATTTTGGTGGGATGATCTAATGAAGTTCTGAGATTTATTTTAGATAATAAAAATAAACCCCCTTTTTTCAAGGATAAACATGGATGAATTGTCAGATTCATAGCCCATCTCATATTATATCTGCTGTGTTTTCCACAGTGCCTAAAATGGTCACTGTATGCCTGATTTATAAAGACAGTATCACCTTGATGAGTACACAGTGTGTCACTTGAGCAGGATTCATGTCTGTATGGATTTCAGTGGAGAAATATAACGTGAGACAATATAAATATTGCAGCTGCTTGCTCTATCACATTGTCTGTTTTATTGGGCAGGTTACCTGTGCTGTAGTGATGGTTTTTTTGGTTGGTTGGTTGGGTTTTTTCGTTTGTTTTGTCTTGGTTTTGGTTTTTGGTTTTTTTTTTGTGTTTCTGTTGTTGTTCTGGTGGTGTTTGTTGCTGTTTTGTTTTGTTTTGTTTTGTTTTGTTTTTTTCCTGGTATTATTAAGGAAACAATATTCTGGTAACATTAGTGGGGAAAACTCCTTTCCATTATATTTTGCAATAGGTAAATTAAATGAATTTGAGATCATTAAATAAAATGAAGTGTAAAACGCTAAACATTATACCATTCCTGCATTTTCCTCCTCACCAGAGATGGGGAAAGATAAGTGGAGCAATTCTGGAGGAGACCCAAACCAGTCAGATTCAGGCAAATCATTGGCTGAAGCTCCCAGTTACCTGCCCTAAGTGTTGGCATACTTGGCTACTGCTAGGTTTAGGAGTATTAGTATTATTCTACAGTATTGTGAATGAATACTGTAGAAACAGGTCAGCTGTTTGACATTTTACACAACAGACAGCTAAAACTGTGTCCTGTGGACTTCAGTGGAGGGAACTGTATGTGGGCTGGCATCACCTTCACATGACTTCTCCATGGCTCCATCATGGCACACAGGAAGGGTTACAGTGACTGGGTGCACACTTAAAACAAAGATAAAAGAACTTTTTCTTGTGATCATAGTGTGTGTTAGTCTGTATCTATGAATTTGAAGGTGAACTGTAGCCTGGAGCTTTCCTTTCTTGAGAAAGAAGCCACCTCCACTAGTGCTTAATGGGTTGGGACAAGCTCTCAGTGCAGTTGCCTTGGGCCATTGCTTCCCATGCTGCTGTTCTCTCTGCTTGAACATAATCTTAACACCTTTTGCAGCTCGTGCCATGCTTATGTTTGGATATGCTGAGAGGAAATTAACTATATTAAGTGAAAATAAATCTGGACAGAATTCCCAGATTGGAGAGTAACTGTGGAAAGGTTGGATTGTGAAAGCCTCTTTCATTTTCCCTAACTTGACAGTATAAGTTCCATGAAAAAAAAGAGGACATTATTAGAAAAGATCACCCATAGAGGTCCCATAAAGCTGAATGTGAAACATAGGGCCAGCACTGCTATAATTGTTGAATTTAAACAGAAGAATTTGCGTCTCATGCAAAGTAGGTACATAATGGAAAACTTGACCTTTGCTGCAATTCTGATAAATGTGTCTTCAGGTAAAAAAAAAAAAATGTTGGTGGCAAAAATGGCAACAGATGGCAAAATTTGAACAAGCTTATTTGTCAAATTGTGTAAAAGTCACCATGGCACAAACTGACTGGAAAATGACTCTTGAAAGATTTATCCACATAGGATATGTTGGATTTATCCACATAGGATATGTTGGATATGTAAGGAGCATATGCTATGTACATATGTTCCTTACTAGGTGCAAGTTAGTTGTGCACTAACATGTGTGTATGCATAGAACTTCCCAAAGTGTCATTTTAAACTAAATATTTGGAGTTCTTCCTTAAATCAGACCAGAAAATATTTTTACAAGGTTGAATGTTTCTCTTAGACTTGTGGTAAAGCAATCATTCTTATTCTCTTGCATGAGTCACAACAACTGTGTCAATTGCTTCATAATATATTACTGAAATAGTTTGATGGCAGTGAGCAAGGCTTAGTCATGTCTGTCTTCCTCTTCTGTGCCAGTTCTGGACTGTCTTGCCCTTACTGCTCAAGTGATGCACTGTGTATAATGCTTTAACATATTCCAGGATTAAATTGAATGTGGAATGGGGAAGGTCCTGCCATTCTCAAAACTCAAATCCATTGTGAATCTCTACTGCATGTTTAATTCTGGGCACCTCTGTTGGAATGGATAGTTCTGAGAAATTTTGGCAAAAGTGACTTACCACTGGTAAGTATCTGTTGTCACTAGTGTAGCTAATAGAAAAAGATGTCTTATTCTTGACTCTGGTGCATTTTTTACAGCAGTATCATGCTGGAAGACATTAGAGATGTTTGTTTACAGACTTACCTGTGAGATTCCAGAGAGAGAAGCCAAGAAAATTGCTGGTCCTTCTTAAGTAGCTGTTGTCTTATAGGAGAAATTACATGCATCTCGCCATATGAAGCTTGGGACACTTCCCAAGTCATTATTCAGGAGCATGCAGGTGCATGCTGAGGCTTTGAAATTCCCACACATAACAGTGCCAAGCTGACAATCATCCCTTGAAGCAGTATCAGCTCAAACAGGCTGTGCTCAGCCTTGCCTCTCTCTTGTGCTCTGAAAACAAAGTGATGCTGCGTGCAGATGTGTTCCAGAGTCAGTGAAGTTGAAATGGTGAGGCTGGGATTTGTACAGTGTATTCCAAATATGCCCAGCTACCTCTGTGATTTCTTGTTGGGGGTAGGAAAAGAACATCCTTCATCTCAGTGTCAGCAGTTTGTATCAAGAAAGCAACCATGGTTAAGAGAAACAACATCAGAAAAGGAAGTTCCCTTTTTATCTGTTCATTCCTGGTAATGTGGTACCAGTCGAATTGTCCTGACAAATTAATTTGTACTGTTGTACAAAGACACTAAAAACAACTATGTAAAAGACAATGCAGATGTTTTATATACATTGAACTAATTTTCTAATTAACTTTTTTTGGCATTTTATCTCCCTCCATGCATTTGCAAGTTTGTAGGTGCCTTAGTATGTATAATGTTATTTGCATAAGGTCTTTTTCTATGTACTTTATCTGTGTGTATATAATCAGATAGTTGTACATGGATTTGTCATTTGTCATGGATTTGTCAAGTATACACTTGCTGTCAGTGATGGTGTTGCCCAAACAGGAAAAGCAGTGCAAAGAAATGGGATTAGGTTCGTGTACAGTGTGGTGCATGCAGTCCATGTGTGTGCCTCTCCCTTACTCTGTGTATTCCTCTCTCTCAAAAAGGATACTCTTTGATCATCTAAAGAGTGGATTTTCTCAGTAAGTTGCTCAAATGAGGCAGGGGAGGAAGGGAATCACCAGAATTCAGTACCTACAATTAAAAAACTTTAAAAACTCTTTACTTCCATCATTATATAAGAGGAGCTGTAAACCAGTGAACCAAATTGCAGAATCAATTAAGTTGGAAAATACCTCTGAGATCATTGAGTCCAAATTGTGGCAAAAAAAAGGGAACTCCTATCCTCAATTCATATTCTCTTTTGACATTGTGCAGTCTGATGTACTCAAACATTGGTGATTGTTATGGAAGAAAGCACTGGAACCCTGTCATGGAAATTCTGAAAAGTTATGGACAGAAGGAGTTAAAAAAACTAATTTTAATATTTTGATTACTTTATTTTTGGAGGCATAAGCCCCCATAAACTTCTGGTATGAGGTCAGCCATGGTGAGTAAATATGGTAATTGGGGGACTTAAATGATAAAAACCCCAGCAAATCACCATCACTCAATTTGTGCACATTGCAAGGATGACTTTTTTGGGTACACAAAGGTCTCAAGAACATGATTTTGCTTAGATCTCAATAAATTTCACTTATGGAGCATCTCAATATCAAATTCTTAAATTATCCCGTAATTAAAATATTATAGCTGTCTTCAGTTTCAGACTCTGCAAAAGCAGATAATAAAGTGCACACTTAGTTTACACAATTTGTTTTTGTGCCTATGTTAATCCCTTTTTCTGCTCTAGGCTTTAGACCACTCTGAGGAGTGTGGTGGGAGATTCTGTTGTGCTGTTTGTGTGCCTTCACACCTCACCTTCTGTGACTGGCTCCTTACCTCTGAATCGATACTGTGAGCGTTTGACTCCATATAGGAGATTATGAAATCCCAAGGTGGGATTTTAGGAGTTTTCAGTATGTCAGGTGTATTTTTTCAGTATAATGGAGAACTGCCCCAGATGGAATCAAGTGAGGTGTCCTCAGTGCTGGAAGCAAGCCAAGCACAGATGAGTGAGGTTAGGCAGGTTTGTTTAAGCTGTGTTTGGGGAAGATGCTGGGTTCTTGGCCTGGGCTCTCAGTACCTGTGCTATTTGTAGTTACTAACTCAAGGGTGGGCAGAGTTCTAGGACAGTAGGGGTTGTGAGTGGAGGGAAAGGGCAGAAGAGGAACAGGAGTAAAAATATTGAAAAACTTAAAGTGAGAGCTAGAAGTACATTCAGTAATCAGTCCAGTAGTAACAAAATTTACCTCTTACCTAAGATACCTCAAAAAGAATTTAAAAACCAATTGGATTGACAAAATTATTTTGTCTAATATTTACCTTGGCTGACATCTGAGCTGAACTATTTGTTTGAAAACAGGCTTTTTTTGGTGCAGTCTTTGATTTCTATTTTCCATAAAAAATGAAATATTTCTCTATGAAGAGACGGATAAAATATGGGAATGAAATCAAAATGAACACCTCTGAAAAAATTCAATTGCATTGAAATGAAAATGCCAAGATTTTATATGTAGAGGAAAACAAGACAAGATAATCCAAAGGGAAATAAGCAGTCTGAAAACTTCCCACAATCTAGTCAAAATTATTGCTTTTTACTTAAAAATTTTTCTTGACATGAAAATATTAGTTTACTTGTCTGCTGCCTTGAATTTTTTTGTTCAAGATATTGCATTTCTTCTGGCTTTAAAATGCATCTTTACAAATATTCTTTTAAAACCATTTGTTACCTTGTTTCTACTACTCAGCAGGGAATAGGAGCTGAAAGTAACACAGCCAAATCAATACAACTGGGCAGTATTAAGTATCTGTGAGTATTAGAAGGGTGCTTCTCTCTTCCCTGAGAAACTGTAAACCAGATACTACCGTGCCATATACAGCTTGTTATAAACATGCAAATAATTGATCAGTTCTTGTTTAAAGAGTGCTTGTTATTCCAGACAAAATAAACCCTGTCAGTCTTCACCTTCATTTGTCATTAAAAATGTTAACTTCCCTGTTGTTATCTTTTACTGTTAATTAATTAAAATATATATGGAGGGGGTAGTGGTAGGTAAAGTACAGGTTTGATACAGTCAGAAGTGTAATTTTGCACTGGCATTGCTGTCGTTTTTTTCACTCATACAATGAGCACTGCTGATATGGGAATGTATCAAGCACTTCAGATGTAAGTGTGGCTGTATGAATTTATGTGGATGTGTAGATTAAGCTGAAAAGGAACTGGGAGGAGGCAGGAGGAGGAAGGAGAGTCAGGTCTTTGATGCGAATCCAGCTGAAGGATTAAGTCCCTCAATCTTACCCTTAAAGCACTCTAAAACTAGCAGAGGTCTGAATCCAAATGATGCCCAGCTTTATTCTGGCTGCCTCACAGAGCTGACCCATGCCTCTGCACGTTCCCTTTGCTGCAGTGCTGCTGCAATAAGATGAGCTGAGATTCTTCTCCCAGTGGAAGTTCAGCTGCTGACTGGAATGAGCTCAGCACACTGAGCTGTGGTACACTGACCTGCTGGCAGGACCAGACCCTGACAAAGCCTAAGAGGGCTGCAATATCCCATATGTCCTCTCCTTGTGTTGGTGACTGTAGCTACACACCATCAGTTGCATCAATCAGAACACCATCACTTCTCAGAGCACTTAATATCATTAAATGCTAAGGATGGCTTAAATTCCTAGTGGTGGTCTTGGCTGTGACTCCTCACACCCCAATCCACCCTCCAAGAGTTCCCACCACTATCAGAATCTGCTCCATCTGCACTAGGAAATGATCCCTGTGCCTTGTTTTGCCCTGGATGCTCCTGTCTGTGACCTGTGGGTGAGGCTGTTGGCTGGGCAGTCTGAGCTAACAGACCCCAGCCTGCTCCTGCTGATCTGAGCTGGACTAGCAGAAACACTGCTTTGAATACAAAAGCTATTCTGCAGTCATGTGAGCAGACCAACAGGTTTTTGAGTGTATGGAAAAGTGGGATGGGTGGAGGGCTGCTGCAGCAGCAAGGCAATGATGAGGTGCTTGGGCACAGGGAGGGGTAACTGGTTTCATGGAACACTGTAAGTTCCACATTATTTTTCTAATGCAACCAATTTTTCTCTGAACAAAAAAGGAAAATGTGATGTCAGACTTGTTATATAAAGTATTTGTCAGAGAAGCTTTCACTACAAGGTATTTGGAAACAACTTTTCCCCATTAAAATTTTTAAAACCCAAAGAATATACTGGGTGTTTCTGAGGAAACTAATGCCAGTTCTTGTGATGCATGACACTATCCCTATGAGGATCTGAACCTGGAAACAGATTGAAACAAGCATTGTTTCTTAGGTATTTGCATTTGTACAGCCAGTTGTGGTGGAATTCTTGGCTGTGACATACAAACTCTGGAAGTTACTGGGGAGTCCAGGTTTGGCATTGTGGTGGAGTTTGATCCTTGTTGCAGTATGGCCAGTTTAAATATCATGTCAAGTGGATAAATGACATGTAAACAAGATTTCTGTATACAGAATTCAAGTGAAAATTTATAGAGCTGAGACTGTTGGTCTCAGCAGTTGGTCAGAGCATGGTGCTGATAATGCCAGGGTTGGGGGATTGATTCCTGTATGGGCCATTCACTTGAGAGTTTGGCTTAAGAATTCTTGTGGGTCACTTCCAAATCAGAATATTCTGTGATTAGAGACAGTAACTAGTGGAATGTCAAGTATTTTATTCTCATAAGACACTCCAGTAGAGATGAGAAAGTCCTCTCAAGCACAGAAATTGAACTGAAACACCTGGAATATTTTTTCATGTTAAGTCAGATATAATTGTTACTAAAATAAGCAAGTGCAAATTGTTCGCAGCAATGAAAAGAACTATCCTGTTGGGCAGGAAGTGGCATTTATTCTTGCTTGTTATTATGATGGAAAGATTTGATATTCCTGGTGACTATGAAAATTAAACCAGAGATTTATGTTAATGCAAAGGATTAAAGGAATTTTAATAACACTTATAAAGATACAAATGTTCGCCTGCATTTTATCTTTCTGCAGATGAACGTGCCATAAGGGAAACATTGAAGGAGGAGAACACATCCTCACTCTGAATTGCAACATCTGGTTTAATACTGCTCTCACATGGTCATTAAGTATTAGTTGTTTTCACCAGTGTGTTTGTGAACAGTGTAAGTATGATAAGACTTTTTCTCCCTAACTAACTGAAGAATATCAGGAAACTGTGATCAGCATTCACCTTCAAACACATAGGGCCTGTGTATGGCTTCATGCCTTGCACATTTCAACAAGCTGTAAATATTACTCAATGTATTTTCTTTCTTGCTACTCCATCACATAAAGACTTATTTTCTGAACAGTAAGCAGCTTGAAATACTGGCTGCAATTCAGAATTGCCACCTGTGTTTCTCTCATTTCAAACACATTGACCCCCAAG
This sequence comes from Buphagus erythrorhynchus, assembly GCA_013400855.1. Taxonomy (NCBI): domain Eukaryota; kingdom Metazoa; phylum Chordata; class Aves; order Passeriformes; family Sturnidae; genus Buphagus; species Buphagus erythrorhynchus. The sequence continues at coordinate 17,779 of VZTT01063075.1, read as the reverse complement.
TGCAAACACAGGCCACACCAGCCTGGAAAATTCTGTGCTTTATTTGGGGGCCCTGACATATTATACATATATGTACATACATTTCATATGGAGAAATTATAGAAAAAAATATGATTTGAAAAAGGAGGCAATTATGGTGAAGATGTAAACATCTGTTTGTATTCTGGTTTGGGTTTTTCCCTGCTCTTCAACCAATATTTAGCTAACAGGTAAGTATACATAAACAGATGCCACCTGAATTTGTCACACAATACAACTGATGTGACTGTGGAAATATCCAGGCTCTCAAATTAATATAAATCTTCAAAAGGTTTTGAGTAGTTGAACATCAAGTAATCCATATAGTAAAAGTCATAGCTTTGTTGTCGTTGAGAAGGAGAAAGCTGTGCAAAATACTGTTGTGTAATTTTAGTGGTAGTTCTTTCTTCATTGGAGTGGCGATCTTTAAACTTGGGGAAAGTTAAATTTTGTGGAGCACCAATTAAGTGCAAGAAAAAGTTTGCATCTTCTTCCATACTTTCAAATTTCCCAACAAAGTCATAGTCTATTAAACACGGGCTGCAAAGCCTATTGACATGATCCCAGTGTATATCCATACCCACTGGCCTATGTACATCCAGGAGATATTGAATGAACTCTTTAAACTTGACTCCAGAGCCTGTCCTTAATGCTTCTTTGGTGGCATTGACACGGTATCTGGAAATGATGGCTTTTCCAAAGACCGGGTGGTAGTAGTTGTTTGGATGCTCAAACTTGTCCCGAAAGGCAGATACCAGCTTCTCAAAAGGCTCACGAATAAAGAGCATCTTTGTGTAGGTGTTGAGCCTGTGGTAGATGCCCTTGTGGTCGAAGCCATCCAGCCGTTTCAGGTAGTTTCCGTAGTGCACTGTGTTGTGCTGGATGTCCTTTGTGGAGGAGGCCAGCCCATTCAGCACCATCAGCACCCTCTTCCAGTTAGAGCAGCCAGCTTTTGGTACCTCACAGTATAAAACTCTGTATTTATCTTCTACAAATATTCTAGACACATGATAAGGAGTGATTATTCTTCTGTTATTACTCTTGTATTTTGAGCAAGTTTCCCTCATAATGCGCTTCCTTTCTCCTTGGATCTGATAGAGACTTTTCCACTTGCTGTTGTTTCTATCCTCATATTTGAGTGTGGGCAGGTTGAGAATGGAGCTGTTCATGGAAATCAGAATTGGGCTCTTTTTAATTATAAACCTCCTCCTGCGTTTATAAAGCTTGATGGAATTAATTTCTTCACCTTTCTGTTGATCTTTCATAGCAAACATGATGCTGCTTTGCCTTCTGTCAGTGTTTGGAAGCTTGGTGGGCACACTTTCAGATGGCTCTAATGAATTGCTCTGCTTAACTGTTGCTGCTCTCTCTGCAGTATTTTTTCTTAATATTCTATCCTGGTTATTGCTGGAAACACAGTCCTGAGGAAAAATAGATTAAAGATATTAGTAAATGAGAGCTTGTCACTACTTACAGCTTGCACCACTTCATGTGGATCTTTTGTAACTTTTAGAACTGTACAACAAAACATGTTGCCACAAGCCCTCAGCACTGCACTATGGTACAGCCTCTTCTCTTGTCACCTTGTTATGTGCTTATCTGAAACTCAAAGGCAGAGATGAAACTGATTTAAATTTCCAGTAAATTCTAATTCCCATTTGGATTTAATTGTATTACTGTATTTTAAGTGGTGTACCCAGACCTTGAGAGATAATTTTGTCTTAGATGTTGTTGAAATTTCTACAAAACAGTATCTGAGTATTTTGAAGACTTGCTTAATTATTTCAGAGGGCCCCTGTTGTCACACAAACTGAAGGCTTTGTTTGTTTGGGTTGTGTGTTTCCCACCACCATCCCCATGTCAGTAATTTATCTTTGCAGTGAGAACAGTTTGGCACAGAGTGAAGCCCAGCAGGGAAGGGAGGGGGGTTTGTCGAGTTTGTAAGGTGGAGTGGGATGTAAATGTGGGCAGAGAGAATCAGGAAGGATGTCAGTGAAAATGCCATGCTTTGGCACACAAGAAATGGGTTTGGTGAGAGCAGCACAAAGGTGACCCCAAAGGGAGGCTTGAGTGAGGTGAGCCTGGGAGCAGAGCAATTGAGACTGGATGAGAAGCAGTGAGAGGTGGGAATGAAGCTGTGGCTCCATCAGGTCAGGAAAAACTGAGTAAGTAAAGCAGGTCTGTGGGTAAGGCTTGCTGGGACTTTTTCACTGGGGGAATCTCTCTGTTAATACTTCCTGCATATAGCCCAGGTGTACTCCATTACTTCCTGCTTTTCAAAGCAGCTGAATTAAACCCTTTCTATGCCTCTAAGATTAGAATTAGGTTCTGGTCACTGTTTAGCTATCATCCCCATTTTGAGGTAACCTGGATCAGAGTAGCATATGAACTACCATGGAATGTTTTAACAGAGGAGCATTTGTAGTTGCAGAATATTTATTGCTGACCCAAAATACTTTGTTAGAGGGTTTAAAATTTTAAATTTAAGTTTTTGATTTTCAGTGTTTGCCCAATAGTATTTAAAAGTGGCTTAAAATAGGTTACTTTGTTAATTTTAAGGTGTACAGTTGGGTATTAGAAGGGTCATTCTCTTTCCGGGTGGCAGATTAAATCTTAATCAATTTTACAAGTCTTTGTTGTCTGAAAAAAGCATTGCAATAGGTGACAAACTTGTTCTGTCATGGAGGTTATATCTTGTCACATTCTTGTTAAAGGGTCAGAGAATAAAAAAGTCTCAGAAAAGAGATTCAGAATTCATTACAAAAAACATTGGTGACAAAAGAACGAAAAAACCAAATTGTATTTTTTAGGTGACTTTCTTGTATTGATAATTACTATACAAAACTTGAACACAACAGATCAGTATTAAACACAAGTTTTAGAACACTTGCAGAACTCAGGTTTGGTGCTCTGGTAGTGAATGTGGTGTGCAGACTGGGAAACCAACTGATAATTTGTTATGTAAAACATTATTCAGTTGTTGGGAGTGATTGTTGTACTCTGCTCTCATCTTCAGAAGTTGTTCCTGTAGTCAGAAGTAAGTTTGTCTTTGTAAATGCCAGATATATTTCTAAATACTACCCTTTACAAGACTGACTGTAATTCAATCCTATTTACTCATGACATGGCTGATATTTAAAAGTTATCAAATTCAGGCTTCCTAGAATTCTGGGCCTTTAATGACGCTGCTGATGACCCTGCAGCTCCTGGGAAGCCTGAATGTGTTCTATCAGTGTAAGCCCAGAGGCAGCAGGTGGGGCTGGAGCTGCAGAGGAGCTGGCAGTGCCTCTCACCAGGCTGTGACATCTGGGAACAGCTGGCAGCTGCACGGTGCTCCTTGGCACAGACTGCTCTCCTCTGTAGAACAGAGACAGCCCCGTGCAGCCTGACAGCCACTAGATGGAGGAATTCCACCAGAATTTTACTTTAGCCTGTTTTTAAGTACCTCTCAAGGCATTCATTTGATTAGTGCGATTTCATGCAGAATATTAATATATGCAAAGTTTACAAGATCTTTTAGCAATATCCAGTCTAGGAAAAAACTCATAAACAGAAGTTGCATAGTTTATCAAATTCCTCTTTTAAAAGGAAAATTTACATTTTCATGGCTAAGCTTTTGATGCATCTTTCCTTTTCAGTGCTTCATCTCCAGTGTAGTGGCCTTATCTGAGCCATCTCTATCTGTACTCCATACTCAGAATATGGGTACAATTTTCTTTATGTACTTCTGAAAACTTACTTTTTTTGGTTGCTGGAATCCCATGTTATATTTTATCCCTAAACAAAGAAAGAAAGTAAAGTAATTATTTAGAAATAAAAGCCATTAGTTTCTTTTCTTCTAGACTGATAGAGCAAGTGTTGTTAATGCAATGACAAATAGACCAATGGTGAATCATAATTAATGTATATTTAATAGAAACAATAATCCTTGAAAAGCCTCTTTATGTATAGATGTCATAAAAATTGTGAAATGGAGTGAAAGACCCTATAACTTTCAGCCTTTTGCAGATGAGGAAACTGAGATGAACAAAAGTGGAACAAAAGTGATTGTTTAACCTCAGTTAAAAGACCAGTAGCAGAACAAGAATCAACTGAAGGTTGTGATTCCAGGCTAGAGATCTAAAAAAAAAAAACAAACAAGCTGTCCTTTGTGTATTTACCCAAAGCTGTATGGCTTCTACCCTGGAACTTTGGATAGGACAGTACTTAATCATAATAACAGCTTGCATGGAGTACTCTGCTGTAAAGGCAACACATAACTCCAGTGTGTGTAAGTGAGGTCATATTTGCACACTTTTGGGGAGGCAAACAATACAGAATCAGATTTTCTCTAATCTTCTGACTTCTACAGTGATATTTACCTGAAAATAGAATAATAAAGATGTGAAAATCCTAGATGGCAGCTTTAGCTGATGTGTAGGGTTTCTTTCATGACCATAACCTTTGTTAGGTATAACTTAATAACAGTACAATGGATAATGGAAATGCTACTGAATTATGGCATTTGTTTGGGGCTTTTAAACTGGTAGAATTGCTGTCATCACTGTCAATGTTGCTTGGAGACTTCAATTTAATAAGTGTGCATGATGAATCCACAGCCTTTTGGACAAGGGTAATTAGAGCTAAAGGTCTTGCACAGCATTAAGTGAAAGCTCAGTCCCATCAGGTTGATTTTCATAGTACCAGGGAAGCTCTCAGAAACACCTCACATGAGAGTTCACATTGTGACTTACTGCAGTTAAGGTAGCAAGTCCAGCTTAGATGATCAGTCATGCTTTATTATTGAAATCACAGCTACAAACTGATATTCATAATAGAGTCTAAATAAAATTGCTCTGGTTATTTCTATGCTCCAAGAGCTCCTCTAACAGTGTTCATGGTGCTTTTGTCTTATGTTTGGGCTTTAACTCCACTTCTGCAATTTATTAGCAATGAACTCCAGGTTGTGTGGGATATTGTGATTCTGTGCCTATTACGAGTAAAGAGCAAATTATTTTTACTTAATCAGAAATAAGTTCTAGACACTTTACAGGAGTCTTAAGCCTTCTCCTAGCTGCTTCTCAAAGATGTTTAGCTGCAAATTAAAGTCAGAAGGTATCTACTAAGGAGAAATAGAGTTTGTCTGTAGCATTCCTGTGTGCATTCTGGAGACCTGAGGCTGATTCTTCTGCACCAGGCTTTAGGAGATGTTCCTGAGCTGTTGTCCAGCTCCTGAAGTGATCAGTTAAAGAACCACTTTTATTCTACTGTTGTATAATGTGTTACAGAGCAAGGCAGGGAAGGAACCTGCTGTCCAAAAACCCCAGCAAAATCTGAGCACCAGCACTGATACTAAAACATGGGTGATCTGTTTATACCATGAAAATGTTGTATTTGTCAGTAAATGTAACTGCTTCTTTTTTGCTATACCCTAAGGGCCTAATTTTAAGCTATTTGAGCTGCTTGGCCTTTGCTGTAACATCATTAATGTAGCTACTTGGAGTAGTTACTTAACTCATAAGATGGGGAAGATGAACTTCCCTTTCCAAAAGTATTTGGAGCTTTTTACAGTTGAAAACTTAAATAGGTGAGGAAAGACTTTTGGTCACTTATCAAAAAACTGGGGAAGTACTTTGGATGGAACCAGTTATAAGTACTGGAGCATTTGTTGTGTCCAAATTATAATGTAACTTAAGGTTAGTTTTCTTCAGTTGTGGTAATTTTTTCTGACTTAAAGCAAGATCTGGTACCTTGTAGCAAGACCACACACTTTGTGTAATTACCTCTTAAATTTGGTGCCACGACTAATTTTTATTAATAAAATCCCACAAAAGTGCAAAGAGCAGGTATAACTATTTTGTGGTTAATTATGATTATGTTTTTGTAGTAGTGTTTCATAAAGATTACTTATCTGGGAGATTAATATTTTGTACTGATTAATATTTTGTACTGATATGCTTTGCTTTGAAAAATGAAAAATGAAAAATAAATGCTAGGAGGAGATGAGTAACCATTTAAAAAGATGGTTATTAATTTACTGGCTTTAAGATATAATCGGAACAATAATTCCTGCTTAATATAAATGTTTGATGAAGCACTTGCCAATCTCTTCGATGTTTTCTGAATTTGTGACATCTCAATTTGGCTTCCTTTAGTTGTCTTTCTCATGATACAGCCTGTCACTTAGATTTGAATCTACATGATAGAAACCTCTTAAGTGCAGTGAAGTCAGGAAAGTTATATTGCACAGATTTATTATACTAATCAAAATCTTAATTTATTGTTATGCTATACCTTTACTATCCATATTTTTTACCAGGTCTTTGATGTTATTGCAAAAATGGTAATATTTTTGGTCATAAATAAACCACTGGTGTCTGGTACACGCAGTTGAAGGCAGTGATCAATAACTCTTAGGTGCCAGATGTGATGATGACCAGGATCTCACTGGCGCCCAAAGACAGAAGGAACAGCAGAGCCAGACTCATTCTCTCAACTACAGATTGTTTATGTTGGTTTTCATGGTGTTCTTTTCTCTTCCACTTGTGTGACCATAATTTTCCAGACTTGAGTCTGGCCTGTGTTTTATCCAGTCCTACCACACAGTCAAACCCACTGTGAGCTATTCTTTATTTTCTTTTCCAAATGCTACCAGCAGCACAATAAAATGGCCTTCATCTTCCTTGTGTAATGCTGTTTAGTTTCACCATTCTGCCTTCTCCTCTGTCTCTTCTTCAAGACCAAATTTTGGTTTGCCTCTGGTATTTTGCTCTGTTTTGAGACTCAACTACAGCTGAAGTATTTTTTAATAAAAATGATAACTTCAAGTCTGCATCTGCAACTCATCCCTTACAGGGCTTCTGTGCACAGAGTGCTCTTGTTTGCTTCATCCAAACAGATTTGTGAAATTTCCTCTGGAAGGGCTGTTATGGCATTTCAGGAACATCTGTGTCAAGTGTCCTACCCACATACACCCCATTCTTAGGTCTTTTCTAAGAGAAAACAATGTGTACTTAATTGCAGAATGATTAATAGAGTAGTACTTAGAATTCTGATAAGCATGAAAAAATTTAGCTGGAAGAAGATTTTGCCAAAATACTGGTCAGAAAATTAAGACAGTTTTTTTGCCCTTTTTTTCTTTTTCTTTTTAATTTAAACTTAACTCAGCTTGTGCAGTATAAAAGACCTGCCCATATCTGATTTAAACTTACTCTGGTGTCCAATTGTTTGTATATTTGAATTAAATTACTCAGTAAAGAAATTTAGTTAAAGATTGCTACCATAGTAAATTATTTGGTTTTACATCTATATAAAATATAGATGTTGTATACACATCTGGAATACTTTTGAAATATATAAACCTCTAAAATAAAAGCATTTTCTACAAAAATTAAGGCCTAATTAGAACGGACTTTATATGTGTGTCTGTTTTAACTATGTGCTATGAATCCTTTTTCTAACATAAACTTATAGTTTGATTTGGAAAAATGCTTCCAAAGGTTTCATCTAAGCTACACACAGGATCTCATTTTAATACAGACAGAATTAATGAGGCCAAGCAAAGAAGGCTTAGCCAAGCAGTAGCACATCTTGAATTGCACATCAGGAAAGAAGCAAACCTGTGCAGCAGTTCTGCATCACCTGATCCCTTTGAGTCCCCAGTGGAGCTGCAAGTGTGTGCTGTCACTTCCCACAATGGGCAAACTCTGACAGGGAATGCCTGGCTAAAATGCTGCATATCCAGTCCTTGCCAGACAGGTTTGCACTGTGCACTGGGGGAATGATGGAATGCTTCTGTGGCTGTTTCCCAGTCTCCAAACTAGGAGCAATAGGTAGTTAATCATGGCTCTTTGAGTAAAGAGATTCCTTTTTTCCCCCCTGTTTTTGGAAGACGTAAGAAGTTTGCCAAGCTGCTGAAGGTTGGGGTTTTTTTAGTCTCTTTGAGCTTTCTTTCATGTGTGAGTTCCTTTGTAACTCAGGTAACACATTTGTCCTGAATTCTCAGTTTTTTTGTTTAAATCCCACCATTGTCAAGCATACAATTTCTAACAGTTTAAATGCAATCTATTTGAGGAATTTTGAACTCTGACTGATGGCTTATTCTCAAGCAGTAGCTGTGGTGAAGCAGAACACTTCCCAAAAAGAGAGCCTCATTTCCCCCTCTCCTGTGCTAGTATTGTGCTAACACACCATTACTTCCCATTGTTCTTGTGCTTTTATGTACAGGTCAGCTTCAGAGATGCAGACGTGGGATCTAAGTGAAATGTGGGTGTCATTGCTAAAGCAGGCAAATCTGGGGTTCCTCCATCCAACAGGCAGCAGGCAATGCAGCCCTGTGCTGCTGCCTTTGTGCCACGGGGTACTTAGGATGGTAGCAGCTTGTGTGCACTTCAGTTGATTAAAACATGATTACTTTGGCTTTTTTGTAACTGAAATGACTTTCCATCTTAATGAAGCAAGGGAGTCTCTGGACAGAAGTACTGTATGCAGGGAAAGCAATGCAATTCTGAAGGGCATAGCCTGGAAATAATTAAAAACATTCAGTTCATCCATCAGTTTGAACAAGAAAAAATTACAAATCAGGGAACCAAAGCAGAGATCAGTACACGCATTAAGTGATATTTTAATGTTTGCCTCTTGAGGACTTTCATACTGTCAAAGAAGTTGATATTCCCAGTTGATTGGTGGCACCAATAGCTGATCCTGTATGCTGCACAGAGCTGTTCTGAAGCACAGTCCTGAGTCACAGCTGCTGCCATGGTGTCACTGCTTCCCTCCTGGTCCCTCATCAACTCTCTCATAGCCAAGGTGCTGTGCCCCTCTTGGCCATCCTTCACACAGGCTGTACCTTGCCTTTTCCAGGAAGGGAATCTTGGAGTAAAAGGATCAGTATGTGCAGCACTTTGTAGATATGGCTTCCACATGAGGATGGTGTTTATGCCTACACAACATTTCTCAGACAAAATACCCAGGCTATCTTCCTGTTGTTGTTTCCCCCATCTTGTTTGACACTGACCAACTGCCAGGCACCTACAAAAGTCACTCACTCATCCTCCCCTGCCACAGCTGGGGAGAGGAGAAGGGAAAAAATGAATGAAAGGTTCATGGGTTGAGATTAGGACTGGGAGAAAACACTCCAAGGGCAAAACAGGCTCAATTTAGAGATGCAAAATTAATTTTATTACCATCAAAGTCAGAGGAGGATAATGAAAATTAAATAAGCCCTTAAAACCACATTTTCTTCCCCCAACCCCTCCCTCCTTCCTACCAACAGCTCAAAGAGACAGGGTGTGGGGGTTTTGGTCAGTTCATCACCCAGATCTTCTTCCACTGCTCAAGGAGAGGAGTTCTTCCCTTTGAGACCGTGGGGTCCCTCCCACGGGAGACAGTTCTCCATGAACCTCTCCAGCTTGGCTCCATCTCATGAGCAGCAGCTCTCTGTGACCTGCTGCAACCTGAGTCCCTCCCACGGGCACACAGCCCTCCCAGAGCTGCTGGGACATGGCTTCTCTTTCCATGGGCTGCAGTGCTCCAGGGACAGGCTGCTCCAGCCTGGGAGCAGGGCCCTCTCTCCCCTGGGTCTGCCACTGGATCAGAGCCTCCTCCAGGCATCCTCCTGCTCCAGTGTGGGCACCTTCCCCATGGGCTGGGGTGGATCTCTGTATCCCCATGGATCTCTGCATCCCCATGGATCTCTGCATCCCCATGGATCTCTGCATTCCCCATGGATCCCAGGGGCTGCAGGGGCACAGTTGCTTCAGCATGGTCATCACCAGGGTCTGCAGACAAATCTGGGCTCTGGCACCTGGAGCACCTCCTGCCTCTCCTTCTCCACTGACCTTGGTGTCTCCAGGCTGTTTCCCTCACATCTTCTCACCTCCTCCTCTTTTCTAGCTGGAATTCAAACTGTGTCCCCACTTTGTTTTGATTTTCTTCTCAAATATGTTATCACAGAGGTGTTACCATCATCTCTAATTGTCCCAGCTTTGGCCAGCAGCGTGTCCATCTTCAGAGCCATCAGGGATTGGCTCTGCCAGCCATGGTGGAAGCTTCCAGCAGCTTCTCACAGAAGTCACCTCTGTGGCCCCCCTGCTACCAAGAGCCAGGCCATGCAAAACCAACACATCCCCTCATAAAGGCTTTTTAGCTCTTGCCTCATGCCTGTTTGCTGTACATATTTTTGTGTTGTGTACTAGTCAGAAATACCATCTCTTAAAGCTACTGTTTATTTTTTTATTATTCTAAACACAGCTTCATGTGAGAAATAATTGTTTTGATATGGGTTGCCTTGCAAATTGTTTTATTCATCAAAATGAAAGCAGGAGAGAAGCAGAAACAGAAATAGTAGCATTTTAAAGGAATGCATTCCTTTTGAATCAAAACCCAAATAAAGTGTTGCTGTGTCATTGATAGTGGGTAAGTCCCACTATCTACACAGCTGATATTGATAGCTGAGTATTGTCTGAATCTGTGGTGTTACTTTTGTCCAGAAAATTATAAATTTACATCCAGAGTTTGCAATGGGGCTGTTAACTGTCCTCTACTCTATTGTTGAGATTGGAAGTTGACTGAGGAAAAGATTCTTGTATTAACTGGGATTAGGAAACCCTGATATTTCTTTAACTTGCAACATACTAATAGAACAGGTATATGAACTCTTTGAGAAAAACATACTATTGTTGTTTTTTTTTTTTAGAATGGTCTTATATTCTAATATAAACTTAATCCATTTTCTTGACTAAATAATGATGCAACTCACACTTGCTCTGCTTCCATGATACCAATAGAGGAGGGGGCACGACACATTTATATTGGAGGTTTAATTGAAAGAATAGGAGGAGCTGTTTGTGAATTTATTATGAGGAAGGTACAACTACTTGTTTACTTTGTCTTCTTTGCTATCTAGCCATACTAATTAGAACTTGCCATTTCCTAACTTAATTTATATTCAATAAGAATTCTATAAAGAAAAGTCAGGTCTGTGTTATTGCATTCCCCATTCCTTCTTTGGACCTATCCCTGGGAATACTGTTAATTAACATCATTAGCTTTCAGGCACTGTCAGCAGTTACTTGCAATTTCTGCTTAATACCTTTCAGTTATTCTTCATTCTCATATTTAATATTTTCATATTGCCTTCGTAGCCTGACTTTGGCAAGGACATTACACTTTCCCAGATTTATTAAAAAGTAAAAGCCAAAGTTTAAAATCTAGCACTGCATTTATATTTAGTAGCCTGTAGAACTATTCAGGTAACCAGAGGAATTTCAATGAATTTCAAGCAATTTCATGTAATTTCAATTCATGTAGCTAGTTAGAATAGCTTAACCAGAACCCAGAAATATTTCAAGACATTGAGCATGTCGGACACGAAAGCTTCACTGGTGTTTCTATTGGAGGGGAGACAAAGTGATACAGGTGGAATTTTGGGCTGCTTTCATGTCACTCTGCAGAGATGTTTCTTTGGGAAAGAAAGCACAAATGGAAAGAGAGAAGGCTGCAGGCAAAATTGAGAAAGCATGTCTACACAGACATGCCTCTGAGTGCTGAAATTCACTGCTTTGATAGATTGACTGTAGATCAAATAGCCCAGATGTGTATCCAAATGTTGCATATTATTATGTTACAATCAATTAACTGGAACTGATAGAGTTTCCTTTTTTCTTCTTCTCATAGTGGATTATTGACAAGTCTTCTTGTATAAAAGATCAATATGGAACATTAAAAAAGGTTAACACTTGTAACAGCTACTTGGTGCAGAAAGGGTGATAATTGGACAGACTTTGATTTGTGCCCTGTGAAAAAGAAGCAGTTCTTGGGAAGCTCAGTGTAAAGGGTTGAGCTCTTTGCCAAGACCTTTATTCCTGAGTGCTTGAAGGGCAGTGGGGATTTGCGGTTTGTCATTTCTCACTGGCTCTGCTCTTCTTCTTTGTGGAAGGCTTTCTGTTTCTTGTTAAGGAGCTCACTTGCACTCCTTCAGCCAGATTTTTGTGACTGATGGGTAGAACAACCTGGTTACATGAGAATAGTGTCTTGAATTGACTTTCCTATCAGTAAAACTGAGGGAGAAATGGTTCTGCTCAAAAACTGAGTGCTAACTACTGCCAGGATTCAGGTGACATTAGATGGTAGCTAGGATTTGACCTGAGGTGCAACCCATGTAGGAGGATTCAAAGTGCTAGTATTGAGTTTTAGTAAGCCTGATACTTTTTAAATGTAAGGGGAGGCCATTTAAAGGTGCTCTAAAAGTTTTGGAATTCACAGTTTCTCCATTAGTAAAGTGACCATTTTACGCTCATGTTTTCTCCTTGGTCATGCAAAGTTCAATGAAATTTGGTAGGGGAACACCTGGAAAGTCAAAAATGGACTCACCTTGCTGAGGACACTTAATGCTTCATGTGGTGTGTGCCTGAGAGGTCCAGGGGCTTACAGGACATAAGGCTTGATCTTAACAGAGCTTTTTGTCATGTGAACATTGAAAGACAATTTAGCTGCAGTGGGAATTGGAGGACTGTGGACACACACATTCAGAGAGCTAGGGAATTACAGCTTGGAAATTCTTTCCAGGCCTGGATTTCTCCTGACTCTCAGGTCCATTCCCAGGCTGACAAGCTGACTACAGCTTCAGTTAGGGAGGAAATTTCCCAGGATGATAACATGGTGAAAAACAGAGTGGAATTCATAATAATACATTAACACCTGGTATTTTTCTCATGAGGCGTCCGGACATGTTGTCTCAGAGATGTTTTTCCCAATTGTTCAATGAACTACTGTGCTGTCCTAGTGCTCGTAACATACTTTAAATACAGATGATCTGTACAATAAAGTTGGCCTTTTCCCCAAAGAGGTCCGTGTGTGTTACTGTCTTTTTTCTCTCTTTGCAGCACAGTAGCCACAGAGGACATTTGCTCTGTTAACTTCAGATCACAGCTTTTACCACTAGAAACTGAATATCCCAGACTCTGATCCATTTGCAGCTTGGTACTGGCATTGGAGGGAAGCCTTTGGTGCCTCTGTCCCTTTGCACTTCCCAGCACAACTCTTGTCTTCATTCTACCCCCACTTGCCATGAATAGCTCAGTGAGGGAGCACATGGAGCTGCTGCTACAGGAGATGGCTTTCATCTCCCCCCATGGCTCATCTCTTCACTGTCCTGGTCCCTGCCTCTGCCAGGTCACTGCACTGCCTTCCCCTCCTCTGCACAACACAGACCTGGGGATCTGGCAGAGAAATAAAGGAGATGATGCAGCACCTCAGGAATGTGGGGAGAGAAAAGCAGCCTTCTGTGGGGACTGGTGACTGTTCTGTTCATCTACACACCTGGATGAGCTACCCTGCTCTCCTAGAGGGGTCACATGTGTTCTGGCAGGGAGGACAGACAGGTATTCTCCATTTGGTCACTCCTCCCTGTTCCCTTCCTACGAAGCCCCCAGGAGCCAGAGGGCTCGTGTAGTTGCCTCTCTCTATCAGACTGAGCTATCAGTGGTACCTGAAGTGAGAACCCTTCTGCCACTGCCACTTTATGGGCACATCTGCATTTTTCATGCACACATAGTAGCACTTGCTGTATCATCTAGTACCCCAGTGTAGAATCCTGCATCAGCCCAAGGAGGGGCCGTACGAATTGAGAGATGGATTGTTTGCATATACTCTGACAGCCCAAATTTGGGATACTGTTGCTATGACAATTGAATAACTTGATTTTGTAGGTCAGAGCATACAAACAGTAAGTAGCCAATTGATTGCTGGATATGGTTAGCTAGGAATGGAACTTTTATTTAGCTGATGAAAGCGTGTGAATGTGTCTGATTTCACTGATAGCTTTTCTATGACAATTGTTGTTCAGAGCGTTTCAATACAACCATGGTTCACTCAGTACCTTGCATACAGTTATATATGATCCATTCTCTCTGTTATGCATTGGCTGAAGGATCTCTGACACAATCTGCCCCTCTGTTTCAGTCTTCAGAGGCAGCACTCTGCCATGTACAGCTATTTCCTGGCAGTGAAGCACTGGCTGGGTGTGAGCTTAGTGCAATTCAACATGATCACTTGTTTGGCTGCCTCTGCTCTGGTGCTGCTTAAACCCCAGGACTGTAAAAAGTGGGGCACTACAGATCTTTACTGACCTGCCTGTTTGCTCCACCTGAGATGCAACTCTTTTGCTTCAGATGTGGACTTCTTATCCAGCTACTTTCTCTCTTATGTTTTTGTTGAGGATGCCTACAGGTTGCCCTCTATGTGTAAACATTAGACAATCTCATTTGGTGATCTTTTCATGGTCTTAGAGTTCATCCATTGGGTGAAAGAGGAAAAAAAATGTTTTTACTCAAATGACTGAGTTCTTGAACTTTTATTACTCATTATTCAGAAATAAAATATTTAAAACCTTTGCACTCTACTGTCTGAAGACTTGCGACTCTGAGTTTGGAATTGGAAGTAAGGGTTTAAAACTCCATTTGTTGCAGTATTAGAACAACTTCTGCTTAAGCAATAGTTATCTATGATTGTATAACATTGTCTTTTCAAATATGAAAATTTGGCATTTACTTCAGTGGGTACTAGGTCAGCTCCTTCATGAGCAAGCAGCAGCACATGATGGATTTTTTCAAGTGGTGGTAAACTGCTTTCCTAATCTTTTTACTCAACGCTCCCTCTTCTCACTGTACTTTTCTCTGAAAGGATTGGGAAGTTAGAGCTGCTCCTCTGAAACCAGTTGAAAACCACTATGGGCTTGCAAAAAGCAAGTTTCTTCCTGTTAAATTTTATTTAAGAAAAAAAATTATTGGATAAAATTTTCAGACTTTTTTTTTACTTCTGCAAGAATGATAATATGAGAAAGTAAGTATTTGCTAAAAATATGTGCAGTAAAGGTTTGGTCTCATTTTTCATTTCTTTGTGTCTCTGCCTCAAGTAAAACTAAAACCATGAGGAACAGGCGTGGAAAAGAACACCACTACTTCACACACTCACTTTTTTCCAGTCTTCTTTCTTGGCATAAAAAGGGACAGCATTTACAAAACTGTCATAAATCTCTGTAGGAAAAGATTTAATTATCCAAAAAAAGAAGATGCCAAAATCATAAGGACAAAGAAATAAAAATGTTTTGCATCATTCTTTAGAATGAATTTAAATGTCTGTCTCTGTTTCCTCATGCAAATCCAGCTTTGCTGCTTTTTAGGGTATTTTTTATCCTTTTTAGATTTTCTTTTTTCATCTGAAGGCAACAAAGGCCTTCTGGCAGGAATTGGGTTTATGCTTGTGATGCAATCTCAGATTGTCTTTTCAAGGATGTTCTAAACTTTGTGGAGCTGAAACGAACTAAAACTTGCAGAGGAACATCGCATGCAATTTCAGATAGCTTTTCTATACTTTTTTGCTATTCAGAACATAAAGATTCCACTTAGTTTGAGAAAATGCATAGTAGCATGGCCTCAAATCCCTTCCCATAACTTCCTGTGTATTTGGTTTTCTTGCACAAAAATGAAATTCTTTAGGGCATATTCCTCAGAGGATCTCTCAAGGCAATTTTCCCCTGAGGAACTTGAAAAACGTGCATTTTCACTTGTACGTTTTGTATGAGGTTCAGGCCTGGTAATCTTATAAGAAGAATATGCTATGTAAAAAACTGAAATAATTAAAATTGTAGTAAGCTTGATCTGGTCTCAATCTAGTACCTCCTTAACAGAGCTATAGATTCAAATTTTCTTGTAGACAAATGAGATTCCAGCCTCTTACCTGACATAATTTTCCTTTTTTTTCCCCATCAAGGAAAGTGGAAATTGCCAATATGTTGGCAGTAAGTGCTGGAAGAAGCAATGTGAGTGATTTCCTTGGTGACTGTCAGATACTTCAGGCCAGGCTTTCAAACTACATTTGTAATAAAAGAAATACACTGTGGGGAAGATAAGCAGTGTGGTCTTTAGCAAGCTTGTTTCTTGCTGGTGTGCTGAACCCAGCTGCCAGCCTAGTGCTGCTGGATTAGCTTGGGGAACTTGCTGAAAGACTGAATGATTCATTGCTTGCTTTATTTTTACAGAGAAGCTATAATATCCTAAAAGTTTAGATACAGAACCTCTGGCATAAAGTCTGAATATATTTTTGCAACACTGCATCTTCAAGATATCTTTTCTGTAGTGCCTAATTTTGTATTTCATAATGGTGTGTTTTAATAAAAAAAATTTATCAAATCACGAGTTAGAAGATATTGTCTTGAAGTAAATTAATGGAAGAAAAATTCTGAAGTAATTTACTGTTAGTAAATGGCTATGTATGGGTCAGGCAATTTCAGAGGTTGTTGCTGTGCTCATTTTGGCTGGGATAGAATCAATTTTCTCAAGGTAGCTACTCTGGAGCTGCATTTTGCATTAGTGCTGGAGTCAGTGTTGAACTACAGTGTTGGGGGTTGAATTTTCCCTTTTTCTTTCTGTGGAATTTTTCCCATTGTTATGCTAAGTATTTGGGTCTACACCCATAAGCTCAGTTAGCAGTTTTCTCTCGAAGGGAGGAGGAGAGGGGCAATACAGGAAAAGAAGAGCTGAGGTGAGGGGCTTGTGCTCTGCCTCTCTCTCGCTCGTCTGGCTCGGGGCAGGACGATCGCTAGAAACTCCGCTCTGCCACGCTGACGTGGGAGCTGCCTTCCCTGGCTGTGGGATCCCTCAACCTCCCTGCTCAGACACTCTCCTGCATCTCCTACCCACTTCAGCACATCCTTTTGGAGCATCAGGACTGACCCTGCCCCGGGACCTGTGAGCAGCTTCTCCCCTCTGCCCTTCCCATTTTGGGACACAGATGCCATTCCCCGCAGTGCCCCTCCAGCCACGTGGGATCACCGAGAGCTCCCTGCTCACTTTGGAGCATCAGACTGGTAATCGCACCACAAAGAAAAAAGAGGTNTATATATATATATATATCACTAAAGGACTGTTATTCCTACCCCCATATCTCTGCCTGAAAGCTTTTTAATTCCGAAAATCATAGTAAAGTGAAGGGAAGAAGGGAAAGGGGGGGTTTATACTCTCCTTTCAAAAAGGAGGCTCTTGTCCCTTTTAGCAGATACCTGTCTTTCAAACCAAGACATACAAGGATGTCTTTGTTACTGCTGGGCAGGTCTTACACAAAGTCAAGATTTTGCTGTTCCTTGCCCTGCGATGGAATAGGCTGGAGGTGCACAAGGATCTGGGACGGGACACAGCTGACCCCAAGTGACACAGATATTCCATAGGGTGTGGCATTCCATTATGCACAGCGTGAAAAGCTGTGGGAACAGGAGGAAGAGGAGGATGATGGACTGATGGTGGCTGCCTGCCCAAGCAACCACTGACACCCTGCTGAACTTTTGGCTGCCCATGGAAAGCAGGGAATGGAATCCTTGCTTTGCTTTGCTTTGCTTTGCTTGTGTGCAGTCCTTGGCTTTGCCTGTCTTGGCTTAAGGCAATTTAAGATGTACACACCCCGCAATGAGTTGCCTTCCCCTATAGTTTTAACTGATTCCTTTCCACCAATAAGGAGAAACGAAAAACAAGTATCTGTAAGTGAAAGAATAACAGTTTACTAACAAGAGAAACAGCAACAGGCAAAAAGAACAGTGAGCGATCACTCGATACAGAATTGCCAAGGCTCACTAACTCCTGGGGACAAGGACGAGCCCAGAATGGGGCTCACCCCCTCCCCCGGGGCGGCTCCCGCAGCCCAGCCGGGCTCGGGGGGCAGAGGGGACACGGCCCCGGCCCTGGGGCCATCGGGGAAGGGCTGGGACCGGCCAGGGGCTGCAGGGGACAGC
>VZTT01063071.1:3768-15934 GCA_013400855.1 Buphagus erythrorhynchus | reverse complement strand
ATTACTTCAAGCTCTGCATGTGATCTACTGAAGTGCTGAACTCTCTGGGGCAATCCTAATTTATCATCTTGTTCTTTTGCAAGGGTTCACAAAATTTCCAATAAGGTACCAGAAATCAAGTTGCTCGTATGCAGTTTTTTGTTCTGCTTTCCATTTTTCCCACAGCAATGGCACCTCCCTCTGCTTCCATTCAGGCTCGAGAGAAGCCTCCCATTGGGTGTGGACAACTTAGGATCTGGCATTTTTTATAAAGGAGGTTCTTTTAAACAAGCGTAGGCAAGGAAATTGCAACATTACTTACAAACCTCCTCTCCTACTCACCTTAACGTAAAAATGCCATTAAATAGTAAAGTCAGGAATGTGTACAGAGCAGGGCTTTGAGACTTTTATATGTGCTCAGTGAGGATAAAATGTGTACAGTGTGTGTACTTTCCTTCCTGGCTTTATCACAATGCTTGGGGTTTTTCCTGTTGGTCATAAGCTGTTGCTCCATTCTTCAGTCCTATAACGAGAAAACTCAAGTACACAGCTTTGCAGTTGACTACTGGCCTTTGACGTGCCTGCCTTAGGTGAAGACATCAGTGCAGTTTTGATTTCAGTCATGTACATGGGGCATTCAGTCATATCAAGGACCCTTCCCAAGGAAGGCTGGTCACAAGTGTAAACCTGGATTTATTCAGGTGATACATCATTTGTATAAACTGTTTTTACATAAACCCACACAAAACTGGAATATTAAAGTTTTTAATTTTTTCTGCTCGTAGAATCATATGACATTATTTTAAAAATATTTTAAGAAATGGACAAAAAAAAGCTATCTAAAAGCTTTGTTTGTAATTAGAGAGTAAGCTTAATATGTCCCACAAACCATGTGATATTTAAAAATANGCAAGCCCCTTGTGGTTTCTGGCTGTTCCAAATAAGTTGTTGAATAAGTTGATGAAAATCTTCAATAGGGAGAGGATCATGGTTATATTTTAAAGATTGTTATGCAAGTGCATTGATGCATAAAATTGTTTCAGAATATCTGCTTTATTAACTTCCCTGCTTATTCAATAGTTAGATGCCTTTCTTCTGCTCAGATAAAACCAGCATGTTTTTTCAGTGAAATGTGATAAAACATGAGAAGCATATGCATGCAGAATGAATCGGTGTAACTGAAGCACTTATGTGATTGCTTTTCTTCTCATATTTTTCTGTTGTTACTTTTCCCTATTCTTCCTTTTGTTTTTTTTTTATTCTATGTTGCATTTTACTTTTCAAATATCTACTCTTTATTTCTTTGTGTGCTTTATTATTTGCTTTGAATTATTTGAATGATTTTTCAAGGTTTTTGCTTAGTTTTCTAAAGAGACAATTGACGTAGTCATGCTGTGTATGTATCAGTCCCCCTGTGGTAATTTTGAACCTGTTAGCCACTTTGAGATAAACTGAGAGTCAGAAGAAGATTCCAAAGGCATTGAATTTCCATAAAATGTGAGTCCAGGTGGCTTGGTGGAGAGGAGAAACAGTGCCCTACAGCATGCACTATGTGGAGAGAGAATGAAAGGCTAGAGGTACCAGGGTTAATTATGTTGTTCATAAAATTGCTTAAATGCTGGCCCATTCCCCTCTGTTTTCTGTTTGGGCAGTCTGATGAGATTTTTTTTTTTTTTTTTTACACTATGGGGAGAAGGCAAGATGCTTTTATACTTGTCATGGCCTAGAACATTTATATAGATAAAATATGTTTATGGTGGGAAGCTGATTTTAGATATGCATGATTTGAAGGGGTGGACAGTTTGAGCCATTTTATACACGGAACACATGACAGTTTAGTTTGCCTTTAGGTTTTGAGCCTTTAAGATCATCTTTATCTTTCTGACAGGTATTTGCTGCTTTGTTATTAATTTTTAATGAATATTTATGTTAAGAAGATCTTTGAATTATGCAACGTTTGTTGAAAAATAATAAGATTTTGTGAAAAGACCAACGAGCACCTGAGCCAATAATATGGTGGTAGTGCCCTTGGCTGCTAAGGGGAGAAGGGCAGGAAAAAATTAGCAGAGGTATGGACTCAGCAGAAATAGCTTGGTAATACTAACAAGAGAAAACAGTTTTCAGCATTCTGGAAAGGGTCAGTAAAACCAGAAGGAAGCCATAGTCTGTTACTGCTTAACTTTGGTGTCTGGTGGTTTCAGCTTGTTCTTTCAACCTCTGTTTTCTCTGCTCTTTGAGATTATATTCACCCTTTATTCTTGATGTCTACATGCTCTTGCTTTGCTCTGTTCTGCTGGAGCATTGATTATTTACTTAGGCTTCTACAAGCATGCTGATGTTCTGGTAAAGTTAAAAATACTGTTGCCATACAGTAGCTGGTCAAATAATGGGATTTTAAACTGAAATATCTAACTTCATATTCAGTGGAAGCTGCCTGTCAGCATTTTTATAGGTCTGGATAGGCTTTTTAAAAGGATCTAGTTCTAAGCCTTGATAATTGAACTTAAGCTTGTAAGTTACTTATCTACTCCTGAAATTTAAACCTGATCTGTGTTGTAAAACTGCAATGAAGAACTACATGAAAATGAAATAGAATGTTAATGGATAATTTCTCATTTAAATAGCTTCTTAGCAATATAAGCAACAATGTTAGGAATGTTGATCTGATTTTTATTGTCTTGTATATGAATTACTTTATTAAGTGAGCTATTTGGTGTCCAAATCATGGCACATCCCAACTTCGTCAGTGTGATCTAGGCATTGTACTGGAAATAAATATACAGACTGGTGAGTTCGTAAACATTTATAGCTGTGCCCTGTGTTAAATAAGGACTATGCTTTTATTTTCATGCAATAAAATTTAATTAGTTGTAAGTCGGGTTTTGCTTTAGTTGTAATTAGTTTAGCATATAATTATTTTGTTAATAGCAATCTAAAATCTGCAAGCATTTTGATCTTATTCCAAGTTTAAAAAAAAGAAACCCTCTTAGAAGTATTCAATCAGAAGCTATAATAGAATCCTATTAGTCAACCATATTACAGACTGTGTAAATCTTTAAGTGACTGAAGCAGTGTTTTCACTGATGGTTGTTATATATTGCATTAAGAAGATACATAAAAATGTTTTATACTGACTTGAGACTTCTATATGATTTGGAAAAAATGAATAATCTGTGTTTTCTAGGTGAGCTTAGTATTTGCTGGTTTGACTTCTAGCTTTTTTTAATTTTTATTTTAAAATTAATTTTAAAGGTCTAGCTTTTGTAAGATATAACTGAGAACTGTTTGTGTGAAAATAGTAATACATCAGTTTTAACATATATATTAAATCTCAGTTTGCACACAAATATTGCTGTCTATTAAAGGAGTATTATAATGAATAATGAGTATTTTTTGAACAATATCTTCTGTCTTTTATTTTTTTGATGTGGCTGGCTGCCATTTCTAAAGAAGTTGCTCTGCCAAGGAATCTTCTGTCAGCTCTTCCTATGGATTTCCTTATGGGAGCAGCATTAAAGCAAGAGATAAATGCAGAGTCTGGAATGTTATTAGCTGCAGTGGAGTGATGGGGAGCAGAGCTGCTGTTCTCACTTCCACTCTAACCAGCTTACTTCTTCCTAGCAGTGGTTTACAATCTCGCTTGCTAGTAATGTTGTTCTAAATTAAATTTCACCTATATTATTAGTTTTAAGGTTCTTATATATTTCCTCCATAAAAGGGCTGTCTCTGATCTGCTCATCATTTCATCACCCTATAGGTCAGGAAATTATGACTAATCAGAGCATAGAGAGAATGGCACTTTTTATGGAATTGAACAGTCAGCAGCCTTTTACTTGATGATATTTGTCTTTTTGAAACTCTGTGGTCTGATTGGGGGAGATAAATTACTTCACAACTAGAAGAGAGATACTCAAACATTTACATTTAAAAAGGAATATGTACTTTAGCCTGTGAAGAAATTGCCTCATCTTTAAGGAATAGGATTTTCAGTTACTTCTCTGTTTTGCCAATTACCTATCCCATAAAACCCAAAAAAGTAGATATTTCTCTTAACTCATATGATATGCCTGCTAAATTTAAATTGTCACTTTCCCTTCTAGGGTTTCTATTTTACAACAATGATTAGGATACAGTTCTTAATTCTGTTTCAGGTTGATTTTTTTTTTTTCAGAGCAATCACACTGAAATTATCTCATATATTTTAAATGTATCTTATAAGAACAAGTATGTATTTGTTGTAGTATTATTACATGCATAATTGCGTGTGTATAAATACTTATGTATGCAGGTATCATATGTAATTATAGAGCTCAATATTGTACATGTAAATGTGAATATAAGCACAATACAGAATTAAAAGCTTAAAACATAGAACGCAGTTGTGTAGCAACTTGAAAATGTTTTATTTTCACATGCTAGCTTGTTAAATAGCATTATACTGGGACCTCAGTGAAAGGCTCTAATTGTAAGCTCTAATAACAGTAAGTTAATCTCTAGGCTAACAGTGTGGAAAATACAACTTTCTTGGTGGTTTGCCTTTTTTTCCTTCCCAAATGATACTAGTCTAAAAGTATTTGAATTATCAAAACAAAATGGGAGAATAATCTTCCTGATAATAAAGTGGTATATATGTATTTATTTTCTGCTTCTAGTCTACTTTAAACCTTGTTTTAAAACAGCAGCCTTTAGGCATCAATGGGTTGAAGTTCATTTGCAACCCAAATGTAATAATAAAACCAAGTCAAATATATTCCCATTATCACTCAAGATGCTGTAGTTAGAATATGGATATAGAAATGGCACAAAATATCCAGCTGCTGTACATCAAAAACCAGTCCGAGTGCAAATAAGTACTTGGAAATGTTTTGTCTTTAAATTGAAAGGAGTCCTGAAATAAAAAGTGATTCAATTCAATGTGACAAATGAAGTATGAATTCCATTTTGCAATAAGTAATAGGGAGGGTTTTATTTTTGTTCCTTTAACTATGTTTCACCCAGACATATGAATATTGTATTTAGTACTAAACAGTTTCAGAAGATGAAAGTTGCCAATTGTTGAAGCCTGTGCGCATTTTCTAGGCTGCAGCCACTGAGCTGATGAGGAAAGCAGAGATGTGAAAATCTAGAATAATAGAAAGCATTCACACCTCATAAAGCTGAATTTCAGCTGGGTGCTTTAAATAAGAAAAGGGCAAATATGAGGGGAAACATCTCTTCTCCAACTCAGAGACAGTCTCAGAGGGTCTTCCAGGGTCTCCCTTTAAGATTTTTGCTCGCTGCAAATACACACACACCCCACAAAAACCCACAACAACAAAAAACAAACAAACAAAAAAACCAAACAAAAAAAAAAACCCTCTACAAACTCTACTTTAGGCTCAGTGTGATCCTTATATTTTATTTAGTTTAAGCATCCTGTACAGAGAAGAAATTATTAAATATCTACCTCAAAGAATCAGAATATAACTTCCTTTGCTTTTATTTGTTTTGGGGTAGCTGTGAGCAGAACCATGGGAATAAAATGACTGTTTAGCTGGGTGTATTGTAGTAGAGATCAGAGTCATGGGGAAAATCCTTAGTTTTTTTTAAATAGGTTTTCTAGAGCAAAGATCTGATGATTTTATTTCCTTTTGTCCTATCCTTTGAGGATCCTGGCCTGCTGTATAGTTATTTATTGAGCAAGAAGTATCAGGTTGATTTATATGGGGCCCTTGTTGGGGAAGGAAAGTGGACATTTCCTACTTGGTGACTTGTTTGGGTGTATGGGTTGGGTTTGGGACATTAATTGCATTTTTCTTGCTCTTCTTGATGTCTAATACATTGGAAAATGTTTCAAGGTCTGTTAAAATTTGCATGAGATTAAGAGATTATAGGAATATGTTAAGTTTTGAGGACTCCTAGTAGAAAAGTTGGTGACCTTCTGTTGAACAATGGCCAGAAAAGCCAGAAGAGCAGGTTAAGTAACTCGCTAGAGGAGGATGGAGTGGGCACCAGGTGGCACCCTTTTCCCATAGCAGACTGGGAGTTGATGGATGGCAGTGCACCAGATAGTTCTGATAGGCTTCCAAAAGCCTCGTTTTATAGAGATCACCATCCTCTCCTCACATTAGCTTCTCACTTATCCTTTCTTTGGTTCTGGAGTTGTTGGCTTTGTGTCAGCAATTTGGGAGGCAGCAGATGCCGTGGTGGATGCAGAGCTGCCAGGGTGCTGGATGGCTTGTTGGTCATGAGCTGACAGGGATGGCCACTGGCCACTTCCCCAGAGCTGCCAGAGGGCAGAACCAAGCAGGCAAGCAAATGTCTGCATCAGATGGAGAATGTGTAGGAAGCTAAGTGAGAGGATAACAGGAAAAGGATAGAGAGAAAAGAAGAGTCAGGAATTCATCAAAAAGGGGTAAATAACTGAAAATCAATTCTGTGGAAGGGAAGTAACATGGAGAAACATATAGATAAGGATACTATATAATAAATTTGAGGCAATGAAAATCATGGAAAGAAGAAAAGGCGAATGTTCTGTCTGCTCCTATTTACTTGAGTTTCAAGAAAAGCACCTAAAAAAAAAAATTACAAAGAAAGCAAATAGTCATAAGAGAAGAAAGAAAAAGATTGAACTGATTTTCTTGATTTTTTATGGGCAGTTTCTGGAGAACCTACTTTAGGCTGTAGTGTGGGAAGAGAGAAGAGACAGTTGAATGAAACAGAGTATTGGATAGCTGATTATATTGATGTTTTTCATTTGCCCAGCCTAGCTTAAACCCCTGGTTGTTCATGATTATAGAGTAGTAGCTTTTCCATCTGACAGCCAAGTTTATGCTCTTCATATTTGCATCTCCCCAATTTGAATGGCACAGTTGCTTTTGACACTTTTCCAGAGAGACTGTAAACATTGAAGCTGCCAAGGCAAAATGTGTTCTGAACCTATGGTTAAAAACATATTGTTTCCAGGTAGTACTTCTTGCTGAATCTTGAAGCATGTAATATGAATTGCTTTGGAAAGCATTTTCTATCCTTAAGATAGAAAAGCATATTTCAGCATCTGATAACTACAAAGAAACTTTCAAGGCTGCTGACCCAGATGCTTTAAAATAGGCTTGAATTTAGTTAAATTTTATTGCAGGCTGCTTTTACTGACCTTCGCACCCCTTCTCCCCTTGCATATTCCCTTGGTGGTCTTTCAAAAGCCAGGTGTCTGGGATTGTCTCCAGCCTACTCTGAAAGCACCCCAGGCCTTGGATTAATACATGAGGGCTGCCTTTTATTAAAGTCCATCCATTTACATAATGCCTGCTCGGTCAAACCCACTTGCAATGTACAGCCAAGTTGAACCAAAACCTCAGCAGGTCAGTAGTGCACAGTCCTGGATTTTACTGAATTTAACTTCGTGTTGCACCATCTTGCAATGAAAACTGAAGAATATTTCAAAGGTGGTTTGGATTTCTGATTCACAGAGGAATGTTGTAGAAATCTTTGATCTTTGTGTAAAAGAACTAAAGAAAGAACAGTATTTGTAAAATTGTGTTCCTTCTTAAAGGGTATGTGTATAGATCTAATATCAGGGTGAAAATTTCATCGTGTATATATGGCATGACAGTATATTATTAAAAATACTTCCTTTAGAACATAGAACAGACTTACCTGGACTGCATCAATGTAATTCTGTTATACCAGGTTCTCACTCTGAAAGCATTGGCACTAAATGAAAACACTTTGGGTCTCATTTTCTAAATGTAGTTCAGAACTACCAATGTCAAAATCTAAACAAATAAATTTCTTGTTATCTTTTTTAAGCATACCAAACTATGGAATTTTTGTGTGCTTATGTGTTTGGTTGGTTGGTTTGGCCTTTTCTGATGATTCTAGTTGTCAGCTTTAACAACTTGGCATTGTTTTTTACTGGAGCTCTTGTCGATCTTGTTGAAAGTGGGTCACAGGACCTGACTTCCTTAAGAGTGAAAGAAACAGCTACGAAAATAGTGAGCCCTGCTTAGACAGTGTGTTCAAAATATTCACACTGCAATTTGCAAACAGGAAGTATTATTAGTGATTTTTTCGGCTAGAGGTGTTATCCAAGTTCTCCTCCATGATTAGCACTTGAACAGTGAGTAAACAAAGTACAGACCTTAATGAAAATAAAAATGATCAGGTAAAAGAGACATGTTTTAGAATACTTTTTTTTAATCACAAGTTTCTTTGGATAATGTGACTTAGTATGAATGTATTAGAACAGCATTAATTTTTCAGTATTGTTCTCTGCTACTTTTTGGGTTTTTTTACATGGAAACACATTGTTTGAGTGATCAGAACAGTTTGACTCCAGAACATAGATGTTTGATATTCTTGATACTTGCACAGTATATCACTGCTTAATTCCCCTGATGAGCAAATAGTTGTTCCCTCTACTTTATGTAAGTAATTCACATCTTTATATGTTTCTTTAGACTGGAATACTGTATTAATAAACTCTTGATACAAGATTATTCTTGGTCTTAGTATACCATGCTATTGTGTGTAGTCCTTCAGTGACTTAAAAAATGATACTAATTACTTTTATTATCGTTTCTAGATTGTCTTGTTGATACAGGTTATCTGACTTACAGTTTTTAATTTTACAGAGATTTCAATCACGTGCATGCAAAAATCACAATTTTCTGTTGCTGTTTTTTGACCCTGAGTTATCTTTTTCACCTTGTAAGTTACAGGGTTTTTCCATGAAATTCAGAAACTTTTGCTATGTTTTCTTTAGAATTCCAAGATTTTGTTTGTGCCTGGCACAAATGAATTAAGTAGAAACTCATTAGGAGTACCTTAAGAACACTCTATTTGTTCTAGAAATTTTTAATCTACATTTTATTGTAAAATCTGAAATATGTAAACAATGGAGTTATACTGAAAGTTTTCAAAAAGAAGGGAGCACAGAAATTATTAGATTTAACATCTAATCGGGTCTAATATAGGGAAGTTAATTGCATGAAATTGGTGACAGATTGAGTCTTGTTTCTGTTTTACAGTAAATGGTTAGGCTAAGAAGAAAAACTTTGAATCTTAAGATTATGAAAAGAGATGATTGTTTATAAATACAGATGTGTGAAGGTTGTAAATACTAAAAGCAATACTTAAGAAGTTGTATAATAGTGACAAGGAAATAAGAGAAATAAAAAAAACTTGTGGATTGGAATAAAAATACAGTGTATATTGTGAAATTGAAATATTGGGGAATTGTTATAACAGGACTTCATGCCGCTCACTGATTTATGGTTCAGCATGGTGTAAAGCATAGACAATATTGGAGTCCTTGATGGTATTCTGAAGATTTGGGTTTTTTTGTTTAACTATGCCAAAGATATCTCGAAGTATTATCTCAAAGGTAAATACTAAAGAAATTTCTGTGCTCTTTGCTAGATTTTAAAGTTACTGAAAGGGAAAGCCTTTCAGGAAGAAACTACTTCCTGTCTAAAATGTTCTGTCAATACCAAAAATGTCTGAATGGCAAAATAAACATTTGACATCTTAGTATTTTCATTATAGCTAGCAAGCAAGGAGCAAGCAGTGATCTTTTTAATAGCAAGAGTTGAATTAATCATGTAGGTCAAGATTTGATGGTGATGCACCTCTCGTGACCAAGGCAGGAGGGATGCTTTGCCTTTCAAAGCATGCCACTTGGCCCACAGTTCGGTGCTGGTTATATCAGTACTTTTAGTAGTCAGGAGGCCCACGTGCCCAAATAATTCCCCTTTGCCAGTGGCTTCTGAAAAGAGTTGTCTAGAGCTATTGGCATGGACTGTGGTGGAAGTTTTCCAGTGCATGATGGTGATGGCTTTGTACCAGCTTTGGCCAGCATCTTCAGCGCAAATGGTCTATGAAGTTTTCCATTATCTTCTGTAAACGCTGAGGCCCTATTTCACTGCCACCTGCCAGTCACAATGTCACCATCTGTCACGAGAATTAGTTATGACCTGCAGTGTTTTATATAATACAGTGACGCTTTACTCTTCCTATCATTTCTGCTACCTTTTCCTTCCCTGAATAAGCTGGCTGAAGCTTATCTGACACATTGGTTTGCAAACCTTCTCTGAAAAAAACCCCAATTACAAGTAGCTGATAGATAGTGTGTTAACAGAAGGTGAGTACTGAGAACACGGTTGGTGACATTTCAGAATGCTTAGAGAATAACTGACAAAAAAAAGGAGTTGTTTTAATACTCTTGGAAATTCAGTTGTGCAACCATATTTTGCTGCTGCTGAAACACATCACAGTCCTGTTTTCAAAATGAACTCTAAAGAGATGCGCTTTTTCATTGTATTTCACTAATGTATATTGTAGTTCAAAGTAAAAATTTCTGAGTTCAAATAGATGAAAGTAACTGCTATAGAGTGTTCAAGGAAAGGTTGAACTTGTGAAGATTAGCCTGAGGGAAAGGACTTGGACAAAAGTTTGGTAATTTAAAATGCATTGATCAGAGAGAAAATTATAAACCATTTTGACTAATGGTGAAAAGGAGGGAAATGGTGGTAGTAAATGGATCGTTGGTATTTGAGGAGAAGGGGAGGTTTTTGTTGCTCATCTGGCACAGATTCCTAGCTACCTTTAGCCTGATTTTATGAAGTGGAGAAGTCTTCAGTCAGAATCTCAAGAGAAGGACTTGTGACTCAAAAAAATGAATGTGTTTGACCAAGTATTTTGTGATTTGAGTTTAGCTGAAAGAATCATATCTAACAGAAATCAGACCTGCTCTCTAAGTATTTAGGATTTGACAGAAATATCTTAAAGCTTAGAAACTAATTTATTTTGTTTATTATTGCTTGATTATCTGTCACGTAAAGTTTAAGAGATGATTTTTTTGTTTGTTTGTTTGTTTGCTTTTATAAATAGTGCAATGCAAATAATGAGGGAAGGGGCTATTAAAGTCTTCTATTTTCTGGGAGTTTTTTTGTCTGGGTGTGGGGGTTTTCGAGTTTTTTGTTGTTGTTGTTTGGGTTTTTTTCTTTTTCCTCTTTTTTTTTTACATGTTAGCACTAATATTGGGAATTGTGAAGCAGTTTTAAGGGTGTGTACTGTAAAGCAGGATCCCCAATTTAACCACTTGAAAGGACATATATGCATTGTAAGAAGGAAACATGTATAGAATTGACAACAGCCGGTTAGGACTGCAGTACAAAAATAATCTATTTCAAAAGGCTGAAATGTGCACAAATGAAGTACACAACTTTGAATATTTTAAGTGGTTTTGTTTCCATCTGTAAAACAAATTTTGTTTCTATAGTAGGAATTCTTGATAGAAGGTAAATTTTGTGATGTATTGGATTTAAATTAGTAACATTCAAAATGTTCTATATTAACTTATCTGTCAAAAAAAATTGTCTTTAAGTAAAATTTATTGTAGCACGTTGCAGTTTTGGTGATATAAAAATTGCTTAGCAGACTGTGTAACAATATTTAATTCTTCCTTTGTGCTGCACAAAACTCAGTAATTGCATGAGAGTTTTTTTAATATGTATTAATAAGGCATGAAAACTTCCTCCCCCACTCTTTTTAAGAATCTTTGAGTCATACTGTCAGTTTTGACATTTTCTTAAGCCTGCTTATGGCGGAGATTTGTGTCGTGTTGGGGTAAAACAGGAAGGTCCTGGAGATACTTGGGAACTGAAAAAGTGCCAGTCTGAATCAAGAGCAGCCTCAACAATATTACAGTGGAAGAAAATTGAGCTTATATTATCCTGAGAATAAGTGTTTTGAGATGAAGAAAATGTATAGAACTTCCAAAGAGAGAAATCCTAGCCAAGCTGGAGGAGGTTGGGTTGTTACTGTTTTTCTTGGTTGGTGTTGACACTGTGCAGAGCAATGGGTGAAGCTGAAAGCCAAGGGTCCCAAGTAGAAACTTGAGTTCAATCTGGTTTTTGAAGGATAAAATATAGGAAATAGATATTTCAAGGCAGAATGTGTGAGGCTGACACTGAAAAAAAAATCATTGCACTGATAATACACTGCATATTTTAAATATTGGTGAAACAGTGATGCAGTGTCGCAAGAGAGGGGAAAACTGCCTTCAAGAAGTGGACTTTTAAAATTCAAAATTGGGCAGCTATTTTCAGTGTTCTTTTGAAACAATTGAGTTATTTTCCTCATCTTGTTTTGCATGGGCTAAATTTAGGGGTAGTAATGATCTCAGATTAAAAAGAACACTGAAAAT
>VZTT01063070.1:25835-88706 GCA_013400855.1 Buphagus erythrorhynchus | reverse complement strand
CACAAGGGGAGAGGAGGGATCAGAACAGGGAGAGCACCGGGACCAGGGGAGGGGATGGAACAGGACCGGGAGAGCCCCCGGACCCGTGCTGCCACAGCCGGCTCGGTCCCTTTAACCGAGGGGAGTGATGGAGAGCCCAGCGCTGCCGCTCGGCGAGGCCCCTGTAATATAGTGCTGTGCAGCTGCAACTTAGATCGTGAGGAAAACAAAATGGGCCGACTGAAATGGAAACTTTTGTTACTTATAATGTTAATGAAACCAGTTTATCAGGCAGCGCAGAGGAAGTGGAATATTTAGTGCCATTTAATGTCTAATCATCAGCATTTCTTTGAATAAATCACATTACATTGTCTAAAACCTGAAAAGACGAAGCTGTAATAATTTTTAATATGTTGTAGTTTCATTAAAGGGACACCCTGTTTGCCATCTAGCCCTGTGTGTCTCTGGGGAGGCTGTACACCAGGTGGAAGTGTGCTTGGCAGGTTCTGACACGGCTGTGTGACACTGTGACTCGGCTGTGGTGTGGTCACACCACAGAGCTGGGGGTCCCCATTTGCTCACAGATGGGTGCTGCAAGCTTGTGGCAAGGCTGGAGGGTTGAGAAGTGGTCTGAGGTTCTTTGGATCTGAACTCTGGTGGCTTTTGAATATAGCAGAAACCCTTCCTCTCTTGAGGCCAAATTGTGCTCTTCCCATTTCCCCCATAGCATCCCAGCATCCTCCCACTGAGATCTGGGGGGGTTTGCATGTCCTACCTGTGAGCTGTAGTGATCAAGATTTTTGATCAACCAGCACAGCCTTGGCCCCTCTCCAGCAACCAGCCTGGTGCCCCCTGGGCATCCCAGCTGGTCCCACTGCCCCCAGTCCCCCCAGTCCCTGCAGACCAGTGCCAGGCATGAGCACTTGGCAGCCCACAAAGATCTGGTTCTTGCCCACCAGTGTCTTGCTCATAGTAACTTTTAAGTGAACTGCAATGAACCTATAAGTCATAATAAAATGAAATGATGACAGTTGTCTTCAAATCCATTGATTAATGGAAATATGGGTAGCTGGACACAGACTATATGGTTATAAATGGTGCTGTCAAAATAAAATAATTATTGTATTAATAAGGAAGCTGTTCAGCATTGGCCCTACTCTACCTCTAAAAATATTTCAGCCCTTGATGTGTTTTGTGTTTCACGATACATCATGTGTTTTCCCGGCGAGCAGCTCGGTGGTGCACGTTTTAATACAATTACTGTTTTGCAATGTGAGCCCTTCAGATCCTGGTACATGCACCACAGCTGCAGATGGATTTTTTTATTGACTTAATACTAGTTCTAACTAGATCTCGAAGATTGACTAAGTTGGTGGAGCACATACCACTTTCAAGCAGGAATGGGAAAAAACTAGCATATCTTATTGTACCTGAAACACTCTATGATATGTACTAAATATTATGACTACTGCGAGCCCTGCAATAATTGATTCACCCACACAGCCATTTAGTCTGTGAGCTGTTCGTTTTACAAATTCTACAATCTTTTAGAAATTCTTTCAGTGAAGAAGATTGCTGCCTGGCCTCAGATTCATTATGGTGATTGAATCCTCTTCAATAGAGAACTGTTTAAAGAGAGCACATCCCTGTGTGTCTCACTCAGAGTGAAGGCACATAGGTTAAAAGCTTGTCTGGGTGGCATAATTCACTGCTGCTGTGCCAAACAATCACATCTTATTGTGACCTTCATAAGATACAAAAAGGCAACAGTATGGAGCTAGTCTTTTTTTTTATTTTATTTTTTTTAACCACAGCACAATTTTAGCTACCCAACATCTGAAGCTACCAGAATCCCTAATTAAATAACCAATTAATAATGTAGAATAGAAAGAGCTATTTTTTTCAGACACAAAATCATAATTAATCAGAGTACAAAAAGCTGCCTGTCTTTATATCAGGAAAATATAGACTAGGTATTTAAATATTCTAGCACACCTGAACCTTGGCCATCCGTCATTGTTATGACTTAAAACATCTCAGACTAAATTAGGTTTTGTTTGTATAGAGCAGTGAAAGTCAGATGGCTTGAATGACAAAATTAGAACATGCTCAAATCACTGAAACAAAACTGCATAAAAGGAAAGATGTGCAGGAGTATTGCTCGTGTTAAGCTGAAATCCTTCTTTGTGGGATTTTTTTTCTCCTCTCCTCAAATTATTGTTTGTAACAATGGGAAACAGAGAACAGCTCTAGGAACTCTATCAGTGTTCTTTATATACATCCCTTTTGGCACATTTATATATTAAAAGAAATAATATTGTTGTGTATAGCTGAAGCATAACCTCTGTTATTTCTACTTATTCAAGGAAATGCCATAACAATGGATATTTTTCAAGGAAGAATATCTTTGAAACACAAGACTATAGTCATTTTGTATAGCTCACAGAGGTCAGGTTTACCAGGAATATATTTACATCTTTTTTACATTCAGAAGTTGAGGCTTTCTCCCTTTGGAAATTTGTGGTACATTTTGGTAAAATTAAGCAAGCAGATTTTAATAAATATTCCAAGGGTTTTAATTTTGCACAGTTCATACCTTAACCTCGACTATTCTGCATGGGCAACAAAAAAGTTCTGCTGTTTGTTTTGTGCAGGAATGGGAAGGCAGAGAGGGGAGGCTCCCAGGCCCAGCAGCCACGGTGCTGGAGCACAGGATTGCTCTGGGAACCTCCAGCACCAAAGCCTCTGCTGGGAAAATGGGCACCACAACACAGAAACTGCTAAATTTGTACCAGATTCTGCAGCCCTTAATTGAGCAACCTTCTTGGTGACCTCGAGGGGAGATCTGCTCAGTCAAGGCTGCAGTATTTGGTCCCCTGTAATTGTTTCTGGGGTATAATTGATGAGAGGCTATTAATGGCTTCCAAGTTTGATAAGTGTTTAAATTCATGGTTCTTGGATCTGTCTTGTTTTCAGCATGTTGTAGGCCTTTAAATGCTTTTTTGTTAGGAGGAAATAGTTTTACAAATGTTTGATGTGGGTGCCTATGTGACCTTGAATGTGCCTATAGATATCTGTATCTGTAGATATCTGTGTGCACACCTGTGGATTCTATAGAGTGGACAGAAATTAGCAGCTTTCCTTGGGCCAGTGCTGTATAGAGCAGGAAATTCTGTCTGTCTTTTTATTGTTCAACATCTTACCACAAAGGATCTCAGTCCACATAAAATTTGTTATTATCCTAGCAATAAATAATTTTAGTGACAGTTATGGTATAAAACTTTGTGTGGTGTTTTTATTATTGATAAAGCAGCTATGAATCAACATACATGAACACAATAAAAATGTACAAAATATATGTATTATAGTTCAGACTTTGTCAATAGGGCATTACATTGATCCATTCTCTTTGGTGTTATTTGCAGAGCTGCACTAAGTGTTTCACCAGCCATGCAAACTTTGTTAAATTGCCTTAAAAAATAAATCACAGTGTTGGCTTGTCTTTCTGAAACCCAGCTGGGCTTGTGTCCTGTTCTTTGGAGTGTGACTCTGCAGAAGGTTCATGGAAACAGTACAGAGACCATGTCCCAAGGCTATCTTAGAGATATTGATATTGATACAGATAAAGATATAAATATAGATAGATGTAACTTGCATGTATAGTAGAGATTGGCAGAGAAGGTGATGAAGGCATGAGACACAGGACAACCAGAGACAAATAAGATCCCATCAACGAATGTAATTGGTGATTAATTAAAAAAATAACTATTTTTTGTCCAAGAACATGAAAGGATATGAAGAAGGTGACCCTCACAGTAGTGATTTGAGGCCATGTGGGCAGCAATGCAGAGCTGGAGTGACAGCATTGAGGCTGCTGAGCTGATCCACTGGGTGCAAAGCTCAGGACATGGTTTGGAGGGAATGGTAATTTAACCAAAGAATTGCAAAAATGGTCTAAAATGCTGCATAACTTTACCAAACATAGATTATGCCAGAAAAAAACCCTGGTGTCTTGCTTTGATAAGATCATTGATTTTCTAGATAAAAGAAATGAAATAGATCTCATCTCTCACAGCAGAGTATTTGATAAAGTGCCACGTGGGAAATTATTAAGGCAAGATAAGTACCTGAACAGCAAGACAAGGGAGGGAGATTGGGCTGGTCATGCTGAAAGACAAAGCACAAGTCTAGGCAGAAGTCAACAGATGCCTCTCAGAACTGGCCTCCAAACTGATCTTGGGGCCAAGGGAACGTGGTGACAAATCTTGCTCAGCAGGCAAAACTCTGAGGCATCACTGATACATAATAATAATAATCAGCATAGCATATGGGGAGAACAGAGCACTTCCTAGGAAAGAGTTATTCTGTCCCACCACTGTGGGATGGAGGGGAGGAAAGTCCTGGAACTGGGTTTTTAGTGGTGCAGGGGGGGTGGAGTCCATGGCCATGGCTGGTAGAGATAATGGCAACCTTAAAATTTTGCCCATGGAAAGCTTTGGAGAATATCTTACCCACTGGCATTTCCTGATGCTCCTCAGCTCTAATTCTCAGTTTTGTTGTCTCTACTATCTCACTGGATAGACAGCTGCTGTGATCTCTCTCCGTGGTGTGCAGAAGTAGCTGATGTTAGCAGTGTGGGGTGCTTCAGAGGGGAAGCACTGAGTGAAAGGATGGAGGGAGCCTCACGCCCCTTTCCTCAAGTCCTGACATTTTCTCTACAGTGAAACAAAGAGCTGTCACTCACTCCAGCACAGAGAGAGTAGGAGGAGGAAGCCCACCTGCAGTTAAATAAATAAATACAAATATATATTCATGTGCATTCCCTATGCATGGGTTCCTCGAGGGACAGTGGTGCACAGACCTCTCCTGGTCCCTGCTGTCCTCCATGGGATGCTCCTCCTGGTTTCTCTGGTCTCTGCAGTCCATGAAGTTGGCATGCAGCATGTGAGGGTGCATTTCCTGCAGGGACATCCATGGGTCCCCTCATCACCTCTTCCCTGCCTGCTGTGCCCCACCCCTGGCTGGGGCTGTCTCCAGTCCCATGAAGGAGCAGCCCAGGAACTGTGGGTGAGGAAAAGAAATAATTTGGTTTCTAAACTGGGGTTGGACATAATTGTAGCCAAGTCACAAAAACTGTCTCAAACCCCACAGAAACTGGGCAAGTTGCTGAGCAGAACCAGTGAGGATAGGAGGACATGATATAAATAAGATCTCTCTGCAGTTGTGGTGCCTTGCTCTTATCCTGCAAGTATTTGTGTTAAAAACAGTAAGAACAAGACATCTGAAAATTAGGATTCTATGTCAAACTGTCAATACCCACAAGCATGCAGCCTTTCATTAAAATCTGTTTGACATTTTTGTTATGCACAGAGAGCCAAAAAGATGCCAAAAGGATGTGATATTTGTGATCACATCCTCCTGCTAATACAAGACACTGTGAAGACGATTGTATTAAAACATTCTTTGCAAAAGGATGAGCAGTTAAAGCAAAATAAGTGAAAAGAGTGACTGAAGTTAAAAAGAGAGTTATGTGCAGTGTGGGAATTCAGGATGTGCTCATGGGTGAAGTAGTGGCAAGTAGCCTTTTTAACTCTTTGTAGCTAATTGAAATGATAAGCAATCTAGTAATTTCAATTTTTCACAGAGGTCTTCCACCCCCAAAATGTACAAAATTTAATCATTTTTGGAAAAATCATGTAATGATCATGTCATGTGACCCAGGCAGAAGAGATATTATTTTGTCACAACAATGTGAGTAAATTATCTTACTGGCAACTTGCTTAAAGGTCATGGAGATCATCTGATGCGTGAGATGGAAATTTCTCATGCCAAAACAATATTGACAGCTTATCAAGCAGGGAGGAAAGCACCATGATATAATAGAATGTAAGGTAAGATAACGCTAGCTGCTGTTGGTAGAAAATATGACATGGCATTTCAATTTTAAGGTTATAGGCAGAATGATATGGTATAGATGCTTGGAGGCATAATGGGGCAACTTGCCTATGGGTAGCCTAAACTAGATGCAGCAGTGTAGCTTAACAGATAAAATATAATATATATTAGATATTAAATGCAATACCTGAAGAAAGGGATATAAACAGTTGTACTGAAGGAGGGAAGGAGAAAGGACTGCACCTGCCTGAATGGATTGATTCACTTTGAACAGGCTGCTGGCTCTGCTGGGACTCAAAGATTTGTGTGGCATTGCTCTCTTTTCTCTAACATTTTGGTATTGGTAGGTACCTTATAGCTTTTCTTTAAGTTTACTCCCTGACCACATTCATCTTTCTGTTTTATGGCTGTAATGCAGTGCAGGAAGTGAATGACCAGGAATCTATACAGTAGTTGTGTGTGTATATATCTATATATCTATAACATGTATATACATAAATAACAGACATCTGAGCCCTGACCTGGCCACTAAAGGTTTTCCACCTTGCTTTCAGTTCTAATGTCAGCTGCAAAAAAGATTGCAAGAGAAGGGGAATATTCCTTGAGGTTCTGCCACAGCATGAATGGTCATGACCTTCCTTAATCATGTGTTTGAGTGCCTGTCCTTGCTGCCTTGGGCCCAGCATGCTGGGACTGCTGCTCCCCTTGCTTTTGGCACAGTGCAGCACAGTGACACCCGGGCACTGCCTGCCCTGTGACACCACGGGCACAGCCATCAGGCAATGCACTGTGCTGGAGAGCAGGCTGATAAGGCTGAGAAATCTGTTTCTTGTCTGCTCTAACACAATTGCCTGGGAGGCAGCACCATACCTGCTGCCCACAGGTCTTTGCTCAGGGGGTCCTTTTTTAAACAACACACAGCATCAAAAATGCTGAGGAGATAAATCAGAACAGGTCGGGGATCTCTGCATGCATCTGTGTTTCTCTGTGTGTTTGTATTTGGGGCAGATTCAGGGTATTTCAGGACCTGACATTTCTCATCCATGAATGGGCAATGCAGTTCCATTGATGTGTTCACTCACTAGGGCTTTTTTCAGCTGTTCTTAACCCAAATGAAAGGTATACATTACTTATTTTCTTTCCTGCTCTTGTCAGTGGCTGAAATTTAACCTGTCCCCACCTGCACGAGCCCTTCCCTGTGTCTGTGTGTGGCACTCACACCAGGCTCCCATAAACACCACACTTTTGGCATGAAGGGTTCTGGGGGCTCAGCCTCTGCCACCTGCCTGTGGCTGGCCAGCCCTCGACCCTCCCTTCCATGGGCTGCTTTAGGATCCAAGAACGGTCTTGGTGCTGTGCTGGGTGTGCTGGGTGTGCAGGGGCAGGCAGGGCTGTTAGGGGGGAGGCAGAGCTGCGTGCCCATGGGCACTGCTGCAGGCTGTGTGCCAGCCCGTGCTCCCCACTCAGCCCTGGGTGTCACAGACAGTCTGGGTGAGCCACATCTGCAAAAGTGATCAAGAGACAGGGCCACAGCCAGTGTGTCACAATGTTTTGCAGCTGTTTTTACAGTAGGTCCTTGGGACTTTGAAGATCTTAATTTCTCAGAGGAAAAAAGTCACTGGGGAAGTTTCCTCTGCAGGTAGTTGTAAATGAGCTATACAAATATTCACCATTCGTTATGCTGTTTCCAGGGAGAACCAAGACAATCAACAGAATCAACAGGACTGATACTCTTGCAGTGGCTGTTCAGAAAGGGTTGGTTTAGTTGGCAGAGTTTCACTATTCTTGAGTTTGGCTGTGGATTTTGAGCTCCAGCATGGCTGGGGAATGGAAAAGGAGCTGCCAGACTTTACAGGGCTCAGATAAAATGCACTTGCATCTCCAGGGTCAGATGAGATCTGAATAAAAGCTGGCTTCTTGGCTTTGGTATTTTCAGATTCATCTCAAAGCACAGTCAATTTCAAAGTGAAGTGGTTGGTTTCTAGTTCTTTTTCCAGGACTTGCATAGCCCCATATTCTGTCAAGCACAAGGGCTGCAGCCAAATATTGTCAGTGGTGTATTATGAAGGTCCTCTCTGCTCAAAACCTAATTGAAGCCTTGGACAGGGGTAGCTGCTCTCACAGGTTTCCAGTATTGCATCTTCAAGAGTCAACTTGCTGGGAGCAATGCACTCATTTGTGTAAGGAAAAAGATCCCTTAATGTGCTATTAAATTAAACAATGTCACTGCTATTGCAGTAGAGCTGAGCGAATAATCCATAATGAATAATTTATTCAACAAATTTAGCTGCTTTCTCTGCTCACAGACTATCTGGAGACAGATCACAATTCCCTCCAACTTACTTATTATTTGAAATTACTGATGGATAGCTTTGTAATTAAAAAAACAACTCTGTGTCTTGATCACAAACAACTGTGGGTGTCTGATCTTCGTTAGTCAAGGTATGTGCGTTGGTTGTGATGGGTCAGATAAATCACATGATATTGTTTCTGCCTGCTCATTGGAGAAGCCTACAAGCATGTTTGGCATGAAAAGACAAAAAATTCTGTCTCTGCATGCAATTTTGAAATTTGTCTTGTGCAAACATTTGCCCAGTAAAACTTGATTGCTCAAAAGTGTGCAGAAAGCAAATCCCAGGGGGAAATCGATGTGGCTGCAGTAAATTCATTTAAAAATGTGAATGAATATTTGCAGACTTTTTTTTAAAGCTCCCACCTAGCCCTGCACAACAACGTCCATCAAATGCACCATTTCACTTGTTGAAGATTGTTTGGTTGGTTTTTTCTTTTCTCCTTTTCTCCCTCAAAAGAAGACAGAATGAGAAGGAATCTCTAGTCTTGATATTGCAAGAATGTTAGACTGAGCTCAATGATCAACTGCATGGGAGGCATCTTAGAACTGATTCTCTTGGAAGGACGTTTCAAAATCTCCCTGTTCTGATGGCCAGAAGAGCTTTTCTGTTGTAAAACTTCCATGTACTAATGGACAGGTTATTCTCACTTGTTGCTGAGTCTAACTCCACCTGTCCTATAAATAATCCTGAGGGAGGGATGGAGGTCTCCAGGTTGCCCAGGAAGCAGAGTTGGTTGGAACTGCTTTTTTTCCAAAACCCCTGCTGAAAGCCATCTGTAATTTATAGCAGTTCTCACCTTCTTCATGGGTTTCTCTTTCTCTGTCATTACCTTGCTCAAATGGGGAGACCCTCCCTGCCCTCACCCCAGTGCAAAATCAGACATGCAGTCCTCCTCCTCCTCCTTCTTCTCTTCCTAAGTCCTCTGAACCTAGAGGTTAAACTTGTAGGCCCTCAACCCTAGCCCAGTATTTGAAGCTGTTTGATACCGAAGGAACAATGTGCTTTTTCTTTTTCTAATTTCCAATGTTATGAAAAACAACTACAGTGGGTAATGTTTTTGCAGAGGTATGTGTAAACCTCTCAGATCTGAGGTCTAAGGGTTGTGTTTGTACATGAGGGAATGGGCTGATTAATTGATCTCTGAATCCTGTTTCAATACTTTACTCTTCCCAATGAAGGAGATGCCATTGTTTTTGTGAGTTCAGCTAGGTTAGGTCACAAAGACATATTCCCCATCTTTTGAAGTAATATACATGTTGGTATCATCTTCAAGTAGAAAAGTTCATGTGGCAGCTTTTGTGTTTCCCCACTAGGAGCCAAACACGAATAACAATTATTACTGCACCGTAGCTGTTTCAGGCATTCACACCATATTAAAGCCGAGAGCAGTTCCAGGGAGAAACACCACTCCTTGGTGGGGAGAGTAGTGCTTAGTGGTGACAAACAGCACTTCAAACCCAAATGTAGTGAGCTGGGTCAGGGAATGCTTTCCTTCATACAGATGCAGCTTTTCATCGATGTGATGCTCAGAGGGAAGAATGTGCCCGTTCAACAGGGACCTCTGGAGCGAGCGGTGCTGCCGGCTCTGCCGCTGCCTGCTGGGTGTGCCTGTCCCT
The DNA here is from genome assembly GCA_013400855.1 of Buphagus erythrorhynchus. Taxonomy (NCBI): domain Eukaryota; kingdom Metazoa; phylum Chordata; class Aves; order Passeriformes; family Sturnidae; genus Buphagus; species Buphagus erythrorhynchus. The sequence continues at coordinate 78,862 of VZTT01063070.1, read as the reverse complement.
GGGCTCCCGGCCACCAGCGCCCTGCTGTCACTTCACCTTCAGCATTCACTGGCTGCTGAAGAGGGTTTCGCTTATTTTGAATGTGCAGAAACGTGGTCCTTTGTGGAAATTGTGTATCAGCATCCAGAAGACAAGGAGACAAATGGGATCACATGGAGCTGAGTGGCGTTCACGCTGTGTTTATGCTGCCTCCGGTGCCTCCGCGTGCCCAGAACTTTGCTAGGGGTCAAGCATGTGATCACTGTGATCTCAGTGCAGCATAAGGCACCCAAGAAAAATAGAGATATAAATGCCCCTCCCTGGCAGTTTTCCTGTTAAAGACAACTCTTTTCCCAGCTGGCTGTTTCGCTCTCCCTTCCCCGTGCCTTACACCCAGGTAGGGCACGCTTGAAACGGGTCCCAAAGCCACAGGAAAAACAAAGAACGGCTCGTGTTTATTTTTGCAGGGTTTTAACTGGGTCGGCAAGGAACGGAGCCTTGTTAAAAGGATTTTACTATGGGTCATCCAGAGTTTGAGGAGACGAGGAAGAAAAGAGGGGGAGAAGCTGCTTCCCCAGGGGCAGGTTGGTGTCTGGGGCCATGCAGCCCACACAGCTGCAGGGAGCCGTCGGTGCACAAAGCCAGGGGTGGAAGAAGAGCAATAGGAAAAACTCCTTTGGGCAAATGAGGATATGAACTGAGGATGTTTTAATATTTTTCTCACAGGAAGTAGCATTAGTTAATTTTGCCCTCTATCCTCAATTGCTTATAAAAACAAAGTGAAAGCAGCATAATTCTTTAAAGCCCATGCAGACTTTCTTAAAAATGACCTTTTCACCTGTAATTACAAATAAAAGATTATTGAGCCAAATGGGATATATTAGTAAGAACATCACTGATATAATTTTGATCACAGTGAATAAAATAGTTGGGAAATTCATTTAACAACCTTTAAATCACTGGCTCCAGTGTTATTTACTTCTGAAAACATAACTCATACAGCTTCTCCTCTGTTGTATTCCCATAGCATGTATTTATCTCACCTTCTCCCTTGAAACCTACGTAAAAAATAGATTTTGCATTGGCAAAGCTCTTTTCATCTTCCTCTCCTGAGCCCACACTCTGCATGCAAGGTTTGAGCTCTGCCTCTGTGGCACGGTCACGGCGCTGAGATGAGGACAGCCAGCTGGGAAGCCAGGAAAGCCAGTCAAAATTAGAATTATCTTCACATCAGAAGTGTGAAAGTTACCTGGCCTGGTCTGTGTTTAAGGAGTGTGGCAGAACAGCTGGACTGCAGTGCACAGGGCACACTTCAGCACTGCCCATGTCTCTGCTACAGCTCTGAAACATGCCTGGAGTCTGAGAGTTCTGCAAGACAGGAGCGCTCCGTGGGAGACAGCCAAGACCTTCTTTACCTCCATCAGGCCACAGATGAGCTTTGTGTGTGCTGATGCTCTTAAATCAGTAGATTTTAGGAAACAGCAGTATGGTCCATTAACAAATATAATCAACATCGTCTCTGCTGGACCAAGAGCACAGGATATTCTTGCTGCAATATGGCCACTTTGAATGTGTTATTCCCTTTAAATCAGCACAGCATCAGGAGGTACCACAGTGGATCAGCCGTGCAGGAGGTGGACATCTGCCAGACACAACCATTATCAATCATCACCCAAGTATTTACATCAATCATTGAGCAAACATTTATGTCTGAAGCTTTTCTTCTGGCCACAGTATACATTTAGACAGAAACACAAACACAATGGGGAGAGGATCCTGATGCCTTCCTTTGCTCTGCTTGTAGAAAATTCACTTCTCTCTTCTCCCCTGGGCTGACCTCCAATTTGTTTTCTATTTGAAAGGCTAAGGCCATATGGCAGATATGTTCAGCCCTCAAAGTCTTTTGATCTTTAGAACAGTTGCAGTCTAAATTTCAATAATGAAAACACTTTTTTTTTTTTTCCTTTTTGGATACTTATAAATGAGATATTATATTTCCATACATTTTATTTCTGGCCACATCTATGAATCTAATATTGACCTGGAGTTATCTGTGATAGAGAAGTTATTAATTTTGACAGATATAAGGGAGAAGCTAATATCCTCCTTTTACAAACACCTAATATTAATCTCTAGTGATGTAAACGAGAACTCCAGAATGGCTTGGGGTGGTGCTGGAAATGATATAAGATTGAAATTTGATAATGAAAAAGGGAAAGATTCATTTTAGAAAATTGATAAAATAGATAAAAAATTGTATTTTCTATGAAATAAGTGTAGGAAGTACAACTTAGATTTAGCATCCATTATTCCTCTATAGGTGGTATATACACAATGGATATGTTAGGGTGCAGGTTTTACTCTGATTTAAATATCCATAATTCCATTGACTCAGGATAGTTTCTGTCTCATGGTTTCCACTCAAAGAAAAAATAGGAAGTCTGGAATTGGTTTTATGGCTCAGGAAGGTACCCAGCCTAGTTTGACCAAATGGGGATGGCTACTAATGCCACATGAGCAGCTCTGCAGTGACACAGTCACCTTCAATAGCTAGAGATTGCTCTCCCTGACCCTCAAGGTCCATTGTAGCCATGCTCCTGGCACTCCTTGGAGACTCCTAGCCTGCCTTCTCTGTGTTATTGTGTTCCAGTCAAATGGCTTTGTGAACAGCCAGAGAGAATTCCTCGATTTACTGGGAGGAAACCCTTCCTCAGCTCTGACTATCTGAAGATCAGGCTTTGGATTCTCCCTCTGGAGAAGTTTTTGGCCTTTGCTTGGGATAAAATTCCAGTATTTTATGATACATGGGATACTTTGTTTTTTTTTCTCCCCAGCAATTTACTGGGTTATCCTGGGGAAATTGCCAAGTCTGGAGATTTTGGAAGTGTTTGGAAGGTTTTTACTTTACGGCAGAGAGACAGTTTGATGGCCTGGTTCAAAAGGAGCTCAGATTCACACAGCTGCACTGTTTATTTTGGTTGCATTTTTTTGTTATGCCAGAAGCAAAGGCAGGCTGTACTGTTAATCTCATTCAGACATTTTGCTGTCCTCCTCTTTTTAGACCTCAACAGCATTTGTACCCTGTTCCTGTCCAAGATCCCACTGTGCAACCAATCAAAGCCCACCCATTTCTGGGAGTCCTGAGCAGGTTTTGTGGCCATCCTGCAACAAAGGATGTGCAGAATTTGGTCACCTGTTTTACTCACTAAAGGGATGCTGCATTCCTGTGTCCCCATTAATCCCTCACAGTGCTGAGGTGCCTGTGATGAAGGGAAATAGGGAAGGTATGATAAATAAATACTTTAATGTAGGGATGGGGAGGGCCCTCTTTAGTTTCACAGGTCTCTGCTGTCATGCTGCTGCACTGTGTTTGCTATATGTATTTATTGCCAAGCTTATCTCAGAGTTATGTATTTGATATCAAGGCTGTTTTGAACATTACTAAAGGCACCTGTCTATGCCTCAGAGCAAAGTGGAAAGTTATTTCGACCACGATGGGTGACAGCACTCAGAGGATGGCACAAAGCCTCCCTTCTTGGAGAGACATCCTCAGCAGCAGCAGAGGTTGAGCTGCTGCCACAGGGAGATGGTGGAGCAGCACATACAGTGGAGAGAGGCCTAGCCTGGGGCAATCTGTCATTTTGGGGGTATTTTCCTGCCTGGAGATGCTGTTTGGGAATGGGTAAGTTCAGGCCATGTGGTGGTGCAGCACAGCCCAATAGCTGTGGGTTGTGCAGGGGCAGTGGGGAACGCTGCCCTGGGGGGCAGTTTGAACATTGGGGTAATATATTTTATCAGTTAGGAGGCAGTCTTGTGGTTTTAATGAATGTTTTGGTCCCTCCTATTGTAGTCTGTTCTGATCTCACTCCAAGCTGGTCCATGCCTGAGCACGGCTGGGCTCCCAGGGGCAGTGCTCTGGGTGTCACAGCAGTGTGGGTGCTCATTGCTCAGGGTGCTGCAGCCCAGCCATGGCCCCACTGAGCACCCCTTGCTGCAGTGGGGTCTGACATCTCATCAGGGTACAGGGCAGGTGGCTCTGAGCATCTCCCAAAAGAATGAGAGAACTTCTACCATTGTTGCTCTGTTGTTGTTGCTCTCAAAGGCAGCAGCTCTAAACAAATCAGTGCAGATACTGATATGCAGTATCACACACTGCAAAGATGGAATGAGTTGCCAACCAGCCTCAGGCCAGTTATGATACTGGGCTAAGAACTAAAATCACAGTGACTTAAAAGCCAAAGGCCTTCAGACAACACTGTCCAGCTTTGTCCATCAATCTTGCTTCCCTCCTGCAAAAAGCTATGATAAACAATTATCAGGTATCAGTGCCTGAATCTTAAGTGTCTTCTGTAATACTTAATATAAAAACAAATATGTTCTCCTTCAGAAAATGAAGCAGATCCCAATTAATTATGTATAGCTCTCCTGCTTTCACGCAAAGAATAGCAACATTCAAAAAAGTGCTTTGGTCTTCTTATCACCTGTTAGATTACAGGCATCTCCCAGCTCTCTAATGATCATCTGAGTTATGGGGCTGGTTGTTTCTTTTTACTCTGCATCATGTTCTTTCTCTTTCTTAGCATTTTTTGATAAAAATAATATAATAGAGAAGAGACAGATGGCCCTTTGGTGATTTAATACATTCTTTGCTGCCCTAAAATGTCTGAAAGAATTGGCTTACATATTGAGAGCTCTCTCTGTTTGGATTTCATGTGTGCTCAAGGCAGAGAGGAGGACAGAGGGATGTGTGCCACAGGTGTGGGCCAAGCCATTGGATCTGACTGATGGCAAAACAGTGATGAAACCCAGCAAATGGGTGGGATCTCTGTAATGACTCTGCTACTTAGGGGGGGCAGAGCAACCCAAGACCTGCCTGAAATCCCCTCCTGTATGTCAAGTGCTTTTTCTTGCACTGCATTTGTTCAGGAATATATTTCTTGCTTCCCATCTTTGAGAATGTTTGTCCTGCAGAAGACTAGGCTAAGATGTGGGACCCTCGATGCANGGGGGGGCAGAGCAACCCAAGACCTGCCTGAAATCCCCTCCTGTATGTCAAGTGCTTTTTCTTGCACTGCATTTGTTCAGGAATATATTTCTTGCTTCCCATCTTTGAGAATGTTTGTCCTGCAGAAGACTAGGCTAGGTTGGGGACCCATGGATACAATTTTGTGTTTTAGTGGCCTTTGTGGGCTCTGCCTGCTTTATTGTCAGAAGGAAGACTAAGAAGTCTCCAACATAGAGTGTCATCAGCATTGTGATCTGGGAAACAACACCTACAGAATCTATTATTCATTAAGTGTAACCAATATATAATTTAAAACAGTGGGTTTTGTCAAATAATGTTAGGTCAGCATAATTTTCTGCCTATTACTAATATCTATAACATCTTTGCCTTAGTCAGCTCTATTTAAATATGCAATCATTTACAGCTTTTGACTATATGTGTGTGCACTCCCAATTTCCAATATTCAACTACTACAAATTTTATGCTGACATCAATAGCAAACTATTAAAGACAGTATTTCATTATTGGTTTTTCATCCCAAAAGTTATTTACAATTATATACTAAGCACTAATATTAAAGGAAACCATTTAAATGAGGTGCTATCTGCTTTAACAATATGTCTGTCACAGAATGAGATTGTGTTTAAAGATTTTATCAAGAAATGGTTGTTTGCTGAGGTTATGTTTTGTCCATGAAATATGCATTTCATATCTCTTTCATTTCATTAACATAATTTAATTTGTGCTTTGCATTTTGTGCATAATACATATTTGATTTACAAAACAAATATTTCCATTAGAAAATGAATTTCATGCAGGCAAAAAAGCAGAACCAAATGATGTATTGAAGGAAAATAAGAAGAAATGAAATGCATTTTCTCAGTCTATTAAAAAATCTATGGCATTGACAGAAAGTGCACTTAGTGCTACATTTAAAAAATAGCACATATGTCAATGTATTAACAAATAGAATTGGAAATACAAATATTTCCCTATATCAAGCCAAGAATCTCTTTATTTTAATTGAGTTGATTTAAAAGCCCAACTACAATTTAATTTTTATTTCATGATGTGGTACACTGCCTGGTGCCATTACATCCATGTAGAATTGGCAGTCAATATACAAATATATTTTACCTTTTAAAAACTTTCTATTGACACCAGCAATAAATAATTTAATGGGCTGAAAATGTGAAATCATTAATTTGCTGATTGTCTTCGAATATTGGGTAGCTGGGGTAGGGGTACGGATAGGTGAGCAAACTAATGAATAATGTTTGTGAGTCTGTCATGAAAGTACCCCAGTAAAGCAAGCCACAGATGAAATGAAATGCTATTTAAACTTGCCTGGTTTAATCTCCAAGGAATTCCAGCTAAATCCAAGGAACTGAAGAAAAAGGATGGGGCCCAAAATGTCCCATTATCTCCCTGTCAAGAAAATCTATCAGACTTAGTGAGGAGGAGTTAAATGTGTGACTCCCTTGGTGTCTGAATGGATGTGTTTCCTTCCATGCAGCCAACTCTGTAGATCTGGGATGTCCCCATGGGAGTGGTGGGCTGAGCACCCAGCACGTGGCAGCTTCGTGCCTCTAAGGGAGCTGGGCACCTTCCTCCAGATGGATCTGCTGCATTTCTCCTAGCATATGGCACAGGCTGGGCAACCAATCCCTCATCCTTCCAGAACCAGCCAAAATCTTGAGAAAATGTCTTAGAATGAGCATCCCTTTCACAGAGGTGTAGGTATTGGCTGTCTCCTCACCTGTAGGCACAGAGAGATTTTGACATGACACAAGGCAGGGTCTGGCCCCAGGCCTGCCCTTCAGCAGCACATATGAATGATTCTGCCCACAGCTGCAGTCAGGCACCCCAGGGATGCTGCTGGTGTAACTGGGAGCAGAAATGGGCTTCTGGAAGAGGAGATGGACAGAGCTGCTCTCAGCCCCAGCTCTGCAGCACCACTGGCAGCACCAGCTGCAGGAATGTGTCTGGGGCAGGACTCAGACAACATGAGAATTAATTTAAATTCACGGGATATTTTAAAGATAATAATAGATGTCGAGTTGCATCTTTTAGTTGTTTTAGAGCTTTGTGCTTTAAGCTTTTTTACACAGGGATTAGCGACTTGCTTTTAAAAAAAAGGGAGGGGTTGGGAACCAGGATTCTTGCAGTCTCAGGAGTCCAGAAGCTGCAGCTTAAAGAAAAATACCAAATGTTGCAAGGCGGTAAGACTGAAAAATCCTGCATTATTCTGCCATGGGGAATAAGTTTAACTCTATGAGAAACTATATGCAGCAACATAAGGAGGGAAAATTAAGAATAACTCCCCTATTTAAAACTAAGAGATACATTTGGGGAGGTTAGGCTGTAAATACATTAGCTTAGCTGGAATTTTGCCAGGACTTTGGGACTAATATCCATGCTCTTATGAAAAGTGCTTGGGATAATGACTACAGGTATCTGAGGCCTCAGTGCTGTATCCAAGGCTAATTGAATTGAGTAGGCGTGCATACTTGAGAAAACCAAAGGGAGGATAGGTAGAAAGAGTGAAGAAGGTGAAAAAGAAAGCAAAGAATTGAAGCTGCAACACTCTGATAATTAATGGAGTGAAGGCTCCTGGTCTGTCCTGCCAGATCATGCTGTGTGCTGGCTGAAAGCAAAGTGACAGGGGGAGTGCTCTCACCCTGCTGCTCCTGTGGCCACCAATGCCACAGCTTGCAGCTTGTCCTCCTCTTCTGCTGAGCACCAGCCAAGGCAGGGCTCTCTGAATTATGCTCTTGTTGCAGGAGCCCTGCTCTCCAAAGCTTGCATGGCACAGGCTCCCTGCTGCACTCATGGCACCTCTGGAATCCTGCTCATCCCATGGCCAGGTGTGCTGTAGGGACAAGCCTGGCCATGCCACGTGCCACTTGCCACACTGATGGCTTGTCAGGATGCTCTGGTGGCTGCTGCCTGCTCATCACAGCCCAAGCAGTAGGGCTTGGACCTCTGCACAAGGTCCCTCAGAGGCCATCAGAAGAGAAGGGGGCAGTCCCCTCTCCTGCCCATGGGTGCAGTGCTGCAGGGCAGGAGCAACCTGGGCTCTGCCTCACCTTCAAGGGGTGTCTCATGGAGATTTGACAGGTCTCCATGCTGCTCCTCCTGAACACAAATAGCACTGCCTAGAGAGAAAGCACGTTTCATTCACTGGGAGTGGGACACCTCGAGTGGTATTTGGGATGTGGTTGGCCCTGCAGAGCTGTGAGCAGTCCCATTCCAACAGCAGCCCTGCTCCATGTCCCCACTGCCTGCTCCTGGAGACACGTGTGCTATGGATCCTCTCAAGTGAACCAGAGTAGTGTCTTCAGCCAAACCTTCCAAGGAATGAATACTGTGAGCCTGGTGATTAGCTCTGGGATTAATGAGATGCACCACCTACATTCATAAGGTATAATGAGAAAAAATACCCAGTAACGTTCAAACATCACACCTCCTTTCCTGACAATATCGGCATGTCAGGGTTGGGATAAAACTGTTTTGAATAAAAAATAAAGTGTGTCTAAAATATTAAAAGAAAAAAGCTTAGTGCCTGCACACACAAAAGCAATGATCTAAGGGAAATCACCAGTTGCTGTTCTGTGAGGTATAAAAATAAACCCTTGTCTCCTTTACTTTTACATTCACTGACAAGTGACTATATTAGCATTAAGTGAAAAAGCAGATGAAAAGTAATGTCTTTTATTTAGCTCCTACCTGAAACATATTTAAGTTTCATGCAGGAAGTGAGATTGTGCACAGGGGTTTGAAATCATGTAATAAGACACTGCGTGACATTATCTGTCCACCCAGCAGTCACTCCAGTAAGTAACACTGCCACTAAATCTTGGAAAGGAAGTTAACACAAATAACTTCACACTTCCCCCCCTCCCTCTTTTCTCAACCTTGTCAGTGTGTCTATCTGTATAAGATTTTGTACTCGTTCTCCAAAGAAACCTGTTAGGATACCTGTCCATCAGCTAGTCCGATGCACTCATCTCATTTTTAATATGCCAAAAATGGTGAGCCATGTATTGTTTCTAAATGAAGCACATGTGTGCTGCAGAGTAGAAACAGAAATGTGCTGATACAGGAAACTCTACTTGTTTGTTAGCAGTGATATTGGAAAAAATCCATCTCTCCTAGCAGGACAATCTCATCATATTAAAAGTTATGGATTTCTTGCTTAAGCATTCTACACTAGCTGCAGAGCTGTATAAACTTGCTTCTGCTTATCAAGCGAGCCAACAATACACAAAAAGAAAATTTAACATCTTCTAACATTTCTGCCTTCATATGGGAGTTCTCCTGAAATGAGTTCTTCAATTATCCTGATGGATCTGTTTAGTGAGTTGGTACTGTTTCCTGGCTTATAAAAGTCAGTGCATTACTATGCAATACTGTGTATGTGCTATTGAAATGAGATCAACATCATTGCTTTACTACCTTTTAAGCAGAAGTTAGCACAGATTATAAAAATCATAAAGACTTTGGAGTTAGATATTGTAGCAATGTATTCTAAAACCCACACTGGCTTTCACTGGCAAATAATTAGAGGTGTGTGAAAAATGAAGTGTTGGTGGCTTCTTTCTTAAATAGCTAATGAGTATTAATCAATATTAAGCAAAGATTATCAGAAAACTTGTTTTATTTTTCTTTATCTTGGATAACAAAGGAAAAGGAATTTTTAAAAAATGATAAAACTAGTATTAATAATTTCCAAATATTATTGATTTTAAAAATAAAGTTGTAACATTATTCCTATGTGTAGGAGACAATATATAGCTCTATATATGAAATTCACTACATGAAAAAAATCACTGCTACATCTGAGATTAACTGCATATGACATCCAAGAATGTTTCAGAGCATCATTTATTGGATTGACTGTGTTGTACAAGTATGCAAAATATTTATATCTTTAGTTCTCCAAATTATTAAGCTGCTAAGATTTGCCTGTGAACGGAAGTTTTAACAAAACAGTTTGTAGGTGTTCCCTCTGAACCCAGTATCCTCAGCTGTGTGTTTGTGCATTTGCATGTGTGTGTGCATGCACAGATTTTTTAGTCCTTACACTGTAAAAAACTTTGGAATTGTTTGACCCTGTAAACACAAAATTCATGTCTCTCACCCTGGGACAAATACATTCTTTTTAAAAGCAGCATATGGGCAGCCTTGGACTGATGTTAGTTTATTGTCACTGCTTGATAACGTTTAATGGAAAAGATACAAGAGTGCCAAAGAATTTTAATTATTTTTGTGATAAAGTTATATGTTCGGCCTTGAAAAAGTGGAGATAATGCTGGGATTCATTATTATTCCCAGTGTGTTTAAACAGACGACACAGAATGCAAACAAAAGCAGATGAAATTTGAAAAGTATTATCAATATTGCAGATAGCAGATGCCCTTTCCAATCAGAACAAGCATATCTTCTATAGCAACTTTATGGTTGAGTAGTTTATTCATTTCTATTAGAAGGTTGTACGTTTCTAAAATATGTAGATGGTATCTAGAAAACCAACCAACCAGTAGGGTCATTTTGCTTGTTTTCCTAAATTTATTATTTCACTTTTGCAGGCTTGATCTGAGGTGCATTAACATGGGAGCAAAATCTTATTGTGTCAAATCCTATCTTGTATATGACCTTTCATGTGTTTTTTGCTGTGGTTCTGAGAGGGAAATGCTAAGAGGTGTCTATTCTGCAGGGGTTTGTCAGGGTTGTATTTGTGCTGCTGTAATTAAAACTAGACCCATCTTCGTGTAGAATTTTTCTTCTTCTTGGCCTTGATTGAAAAATTTTGCTGTTGGATGCAGCACATATTTTTTTAATAGTGCCTGAGGCATAGACCCTCCAACCATGAGGTAATTCACATATATTCTTTTAAGAGTGCCTGAGGCATAGACCCTCCAACCATGAGGTGGCCAGGGCAGTGTGCTGGAGCTGGGCAGCTCTGCCACACCTGGTCTGATGGCAGGACCAGGACCCCAAAGCACCCCGAGCACCCACCCAGCAGCAGAGAGGCTTTAAAAGCATTGCACAACTCATGCAGTAATATAACCAAACCAGTTATTTCTGTGTGATGTTTTTTGAGGTTTTCGTTCTGTATTTTTCATTTTGAAAGAAAACAGCAAACATTTAAAATTATTTTACAGTAATTTACTGAACCCTAAGGCCACAATTCTGCAGTAGGTTACAACATCGCGGGCTTTGATGGTAAAAATCGTGTGCTGATGCATTTCCACTGCAGAGAAATGGTGGAAATGCAGATCTTCAGAAAATATATTCTACATGGTTTCCTGCTACCTGCTCACATGCCAATTATAATTTCAAGTTTGCATCTGAAATTCTTATCTGCCTAGTAACATCCTATCCTCTGAACTGTCTGTAGTCCACTTAGTTGTATTTAGAGCTGCACATAAGTGGTTCTCTATATGCAAACACACAAACTAAGAATGTTCCAGCAATCATTTTTAAAAATACAGATTCTCCTCCATAAAGGATTTGGAGGATGTTGCTTTGAGATCTTGATTTCAGGCATCAATGGAAGAACAATGAATCCTTTAAAAGGAATAAATAATCAGTGGTTGGGCAGTCACAAAAGCTAAAACAGAAGGCACCAGAAAAATCTACATTAATTAAACTGACATTTAATTGTAGCTGAATTCAGCCTCTGTGGGTTTTCCCCAGATGAAGGTCCAAAGTTGTGAGACAGTTGTGTCCTTGAAGGCAGTGAAGAAAGAAGCTTCTTCCTGGGGATGCACCAGCAGAGCCTGGACTCTCTCAACCTGACACCCCTGGTCCAAGGATCCCAGAAGAATGTGAGTCTGGGAACAGGGAGAGGGAAGAAGAAGAGGAGGAGGAGGAGTCATCAAGGACCACATTCCCATGATGCCCTTCAATCAACTCAGGGTTGAAATTGGTCAGGTGTTGGGGTGTTACACCTGACTCTGGTGAGGTGACAGCAGCTCCACGGCTCCCAGCTCTGAGGCTGTTCACAGGCATTGCAAATCTGTGCCACGAATGTGTTTGGAGTGTGAATTCAGGAAGGGTAATCAGAGGGTGATAGAACATGCAGGAGAGGTCCTAAAGGGCTCTGAAGTTTGGGAGCTTGGGGTGAAGATGAGGTTTAGGGCACCCCATTTTTAAATCATGTTAGTAGTGTGTGCTGGTATCTTGACTATGGTGTGGTTTTTTTAACATTGGTGCTGAACCCCACCTTGGGCTAGTCCTAAATTTCCTCTGAATGGTATAAGGTGCATGTTAAATGTGAAGGTGATGTGTGACACCAAACCTCATGGCTCCTCCCCAGTTTTGTGCCCGTGGCTGGTGGTGTGAGTGGTGGGGAGGGTGCTGGCAGCTCCCCACGGCTCAGAGTGGTGGGGAGCCAGAACCACGTGAACATTCTCCAGTGCCCCTGCATGTGCTTCTCCTTCCTGCTTACGTGTATCCTTTACTCTTCCTGTCTTCTGTTACAGCCCCTAATGCACATCTAATATGATTTTATAGAGCAACATTACCCGACAAGCAGGAACGCGCGTCCCTCGCCTCCTCCTGAGCGCTGCCCAGCCCACCCAAGGCCCTGAGATGTCGCAGCTCTTGCTGCATTTATGGTTGAGCAGCATCATCCCAGAGCATCCATCACTTAGCAGACTTCCATAACGAATGCACCCCATAAATGTAAAAGCATTTCTAGAAAGTCAAGTGTCTGGATGTTATAAAAAGCGCTGCTGCTGAGTCACGCTCCTCCCAGCCCGTGGGAAATGGGCAGTGATTATTTCATGCCATTTTTTGTTGGGCTGAGATAACTTAAGGGAAAACGTGGCCACCAAAACTGACAACTCACGCTGATCTGCTGCTCTGTGCTCGTGGTGCCATCTGTTAGCACATGTCACTATAGGTATGGAGATGTATTGTACAGCAGACTTAAGTCTATATTTCAAAATTGCTGGGAAGCAAGAGGCACACAAAGGAACTGTAATAAGTACAAAGTGTAATTAAATTTTGCTCTAAGAACTGCCATAGTCAGTTAAATCAGACCAGTTTAGATGTCATTATTTAGCCAATAGAGTAAATCTTATTTATAGAAGTCCAGGTCTGGCTCCACTTGTTTTCTGATAAGCAGTGGTAGGCTATTGACTTTAATGTAGGATGCTTATAACAGAAAGATGCATAAATAAATATGGACAAAATGAGGGCAGAAGAGCATCACTAAATTATCTCTGCAATTGTTGGTGCCCTCAGCTTGGGCAAGGGCCTAGGCTTGGGTATCAATTCCTGTTTTCATTTTCTTTTTTTAATTGATCTCTTGGAGAAACCATTATCCAAACAGAGAGGGAAAGGGATGGTCTCTTCAGGAACTGCTGATGCTGCAGCTCTCTGCTGTTTCATCCCGGAGTCAGATGGCAAATGTGGAGAAGTAAGGGGTGAATTATACCCACCTGGGGAACAAAGGGGAAGATTTCTTTTCCAAATTTAGGAAGATGGATTTTAAAAGTGAAGAAACTGGAGAAAGAAACTGAAGAGGTGGTATGTCACAGAACATATGTAGAAGTGATATCCCCACCAGATTTCCTGAGGAGGAGTCTGAAAAGTAACTGCATGATGCTGGAAAGTGAAGCAGCTGCAAGTGGTAATGCACCAGAGCTCAGGTGTTTTGCATTGAGTTTTTGGTGGGGTCTCTGTTGAGTTCAAGTTCAGTGTGAGAGAGAAAAAAGGTTCTGGTATTTTCAAGGCTTGTTCAAAACAGCAAACGTGAGAAATCTTCAGAGGAATTGATGGCGTGTGATTTTCTTACTTTACTTTCCCACACTCGGAGGGCTCAGAAGGTTTGGATGACTGACTGGATTTTTGTGGTCTCTTAATTAAGCCAAAACCTGACCTCTGAATGTTTTGGAGCTTGCCAAACACAAATTCACATGAATGAAGCAAAGAAGGGTTAAAGAGCCCATGGAAAGTTGCTTTTCAGATGTGTTCAGTTAATGCAGAGAGTTTCAGATTCTTGCTGCTGGCAGCTATCACAGCTTTCAGGTAAATGTGGTTGGGAGTGGGTTCAGAGTAGGACTGAGATCCTCATGGGAAGAGGGGGGAGCAGTGATTGCCACTGCCCTGGAAGTTGTCTCCTTTGCCTTTTGGAGTGTGTGATCAGGGTCACTTCCCAGGTCTGCTGGAGTACTGTCCAAAATGTTTTGTATGTGATTTTAATGGAAGGTATTTAAACCCATGCCTATTCTTCCCTCAATGAAAGAGAGAAAACTGCAGAGAAAGAAATGTCAGGGAGCCACAGGAGCGTTTTCTGCCTGTGACAGTAGTTGGCTGTGTGGGACAAGCACTGGCCTCCACTGGGATGCTCCATGCTTTGAGCAAGGAGAGGCTAAAGCTGGAGAAATCTTTGCCTTCCCGAATTGCAGCTTGACATTCAGGGTATTTGAGCACGAGCTGTGTGTCACAGGATGGGCAAATGTTTCCTGTTATCCTGGCGTTAACCTGCAGTAATTTCTTGGCATCCCAAGGTGCTGGCTCCCACCACTCACTCACCCACTTGTCTGGGACTGTGAGGAGTGGAATGGATGGGCATTGTGAATCCCTGGATCACCATCAGTTTTCCTGCTGGCATGTGCAGTTTAACCCAGAGCAGCAGCAGATCTGTTGGTATCCAGGTAGGGCTGCTCTGGAGACCATTATCTGGTGCTTGAAGCTCGGTGAGGGTGACTCTGTGCTCTCCCAGCTGCCCGTCACACGTGGAGATAAACACTTGTGTAACGCCAGGATTCAGCTGCAAATTGTACGTGTGGTGGGGAAAACGCTGCTGCTGTTTATGTGCAGAAAAAGAGAATCTAAGGGCCACAGAATGAAATATAATTTGTTAAAAACAGGGAATAGCATTGATTAAAATGAAAGCCAGTGTTCCAGCACTTTACTGTGGAGAAGTATGTCCCCAGGTTCCTTGCACTTGCCCTGTGATTATACAATAGATTTTAAGTCTGTGATATCTACAAATCTACATCAAAATATATTCTATAGCTGTAGGAAACAGCTCTGAATTGTTAACCTTCTCTCCAGGTACTGGAGGTAACACACTGTGAGATTAGATGTATATTTTCTTCAAGATATACCACCCATCGAGGAGTCCATATTTACATCTTTTGTTGATATTTTTCATAGATTAAAAGAGTCTCTTTTCTGGTGATAATTCTGCTAAGTACTGTAATTTGCTGCCACTAATATTTGTCTGAGTCCTAGTTTGCAAAATATATTTGAAACCACTTTATAAAGTCTCATAATTGCTTCTTTGTAGAGCTGGTATAATGAGTAGTTTCTTTATCCAGCCTTTATCCTGTTAACCTTAGAGGTGAGCGACTGCTTGCTGGAGTAGTTGGGGAATGTCTTAGCACTGTTGAGCCATTTAATTTCACTACTAATTTCATAGTGGTGACACAGAATTGGCTATGAGCAAGCTCGCAGTTATTTCAAGGGTTTTCAGTTAGCATTGAATCAGGACCTGATTCACTAAAATGAAATTGAAATAAATGCACATGTAGATGATTTTTTTTAATGCATAAATTGATCTGCATTTATGTGCCCAATCCACATTAAAACATTGACCTGCTCTTGAAGGATGGGAGCTCAGCATATAAAGCAGCTCTGGCATTGCAAATGAGAACTTGCACCATTGCATTGGGGGTTCATTTTCTGCTTCCTTCACTGTTGCTCTTGTCCCATCTGCAGGGAAACTCTTTGGTTATCCAAATCTTACTCAGAGCTTCTAGGAAAATGCAGATTCACGTTTTTCAGTTTCTTTTGGCCATTTTTACAGGCAGCAATCAGTGTGTTGTGCTATTTAGCAAGCAGGGTGGCTTCCAGGCTTGCTCTTTCTGCAGGAAGACATTCCTATTACTCTGCTGCTTGCTTTAGGTGAGCAGAGCTGCCCTGTGCAAAACTTGTCTTTTCTCCAAAGTTTCTGGGGAGTTCTTTTGTTTCTTAAATCAAAATTCATTTTAGCCCGGAGCTGGCTGCATTTCAGGG
Organism: Buphagus erythrorhynchus; assembly: GCA_013400855.1. Lineage (NCBI taxonomy): Eukaryota > Metazoa > Chordata > Aves > Passeriformes > Sturnidae > Buphagus > Buphagus erythrorhynchus. The sequence continues at coordinate 62,841 of VZTT01063070.1, read as the reverse complement.
GAGAGGTTGTTCCTTTTTGTGAATATAGCCTAAAGTGTGCGTGGAATTCTGCTATTTTCATCCTGTTGCTTTTGCTATTACTGTAACAGTTGGGTGATCTGAAAGAAGTGTGATTTGAGGGTCACTAACCATGAGAGAGGAAGCTTTCAGTTTGGCATATGAAAGTATTTATGGCACGTACTTAGGAAATTCTACCACTGTTTAATCTTAAGTATGTATATAATTATAAAGAGGGTAAGAAAAACATTTGATGAAACCCTGGGGATTACAGGTGCATCCAGAAGTTGAGATATAAGTAATTTATTAAATGCACCCTGCCCACAAATCACCCCTGTAGGAAGAGAGCTATGGCAGAGGCTCACCTGCACTTTGACATGGGCAGTGGTGACACCTGACAGTGGTCACTGCTGAAAAGGACATGTGGGGTGATGGAGCAGCAAGACTCTGAAGTTCCCCAGTGTCCCAGTACCACAGACCCTTGGACAACGCCCCTGGACACTGCTGAGCCTCCCCTGGGGCTGCCTTGGGATGTCTGCTTCATCCCACCACCTTTCCTTTCTGAGCTGCCAAACGCCTTTTGGTAGCTGAGCCCTGGTGCAATCATCTACCAGGGAACCTGCCAGAGGAAATGGACTTTATTGGGAAGCTGTGGCTGCAGGGCAAGGGGAGGAGTCTGGGTTATTCTATGGGCCTGGTTTTATCCCAGTGCATCTTGACATTTTGTCACCCAGAGGTCATCACTGCTAAATACTAAGGGTGAATTTTGCACTGAAATGCAGAGTTCTGATTGTGCACTTCCTCTGACCTTGCAATGCTTCTGTCGTTAGTGACATTGTCATTTAATGTGGACATTCATTTGTCACAAGTCTGGACCTGCCTGGAAAGCATTTTCAATGGCTGCACTCTCCATTCAGGTCTGTTCTCTGTCATATACTCTAAGCAAAAGTTGATAGCATTTGAAATTTAATCAGGTTGGTATTGTGCAATTTATCTCTTATAGAATTTCAGTAGCTTTTTTTTTTTTTTTTGCACACTTTCCTGTTTAAGAGGAATTCTCAAAACCCTGGAGTTGGAGGCACATGTCTGTCCATGCATTGTTGCAGACTGCACTTCTAGTTCTTTTAATCTGAGTTTGATCTCTTCTGTAAAACACATCCTCAAATGTGGAACTTGCTACATCTGGCTTGAATATAAAATTCATAAGTAGGAGCCTTTTCCTTCATAACCAAGATAATTTTCTGTTAACAGTAAGAAGTAAGACTTTATAGTACTAGTAAGGCTGGTTATCCTTAAGAGAGAATTCCTACATTTGTGGTACTTTTTTTCTCATTACTAGGACCAAATTTATGCCAGTATAAAGGATAGGTTCCTAAACTGACACAACAGTTTTGTGTCCACATCCAACATTTTACTTAATATCATCCCCCTCATTAGGACCTCCATGATTCAGTTTTGCTCTACACCATGGAGTGACAATATTGCCCAGACAGACCCCCAAGGCAAGCAGTACAAACCATTTTGTAATGCCTGTTCCCCACCTTTGTCAGACATTTATTTTAAACATCTGGTCTTGAAAATGAGAAACTGCACACATCCTCCTTATTGCCCCAGCCTGAAATTCCCCTTCCCTCTGACCAGTCTGTTTTCCAAAATACTCTTGGTCCTTCCAAAAAGATGGTTTTATTCTTCTAAGTTTCAGATTTAAAATCTGGATGAGTGAGAGATCTGGGATGAGAGATGCATTAGCAGAACTGATTTCTCTTGTTACCAGTTCAAAAGGCTTCAGTATGCAGCACAAATGATTCATAAGTATCCATTGTTCAGAGTTCAGGATAAAGAGTTCAGAATCAAAGCTCTGCTTTAATGTGCGCTCATGCATTTCTTTTTTCAGTAAGAGCATTCTCTTCATATATATAGCAAATGAAATTCAAACTTGTTTAAGCTGCAGTTCTGGTAAATTGCTCTGCCTCTGAAGTTAGCTTAGAATATCATGAGAGTTATAGAAACCGTTACAGATTTTGCTAGTATTGCAAAAACTTAGTGCTTAGTTATAATCAAGGAAGAACTGTTTAATAAATAGAACAGGAAAACAAGTGATCACCTCGTGTTTTTCCTGGGTTTGGACCTCATGTCAGCCCTGCTGGCAGATCCTGAGAGCACAGCCACACAGGATTTGGGCTGTTGGTGATTTTCTTACTGGCCTTTTCCGAGGGGAGGGACAGCAAAGGCTTCTCCTTTCCAGGCAGATTTTTGCATGGGAATGCCACGGGAATGCAGGGTGACAGTGAGAGGGCAGCGATTAAGAGGTATTCTGGTGTCTAGGTATTTGTCCAAATGTTTGTCATCGAGCAAACTCTGCCCAATATTGCTTCTTTCAGAGCCTGCTTTATCTTCCATTTTAATGTTTCATAGATCCGAGGTGCTGTCACTGCTGCAGCACTGTGTTTTCTCCTGGCATCTTGTATCATGGCTGAGCATACTGAATGGGCTCTCTAAAACCTTTCTTATCAATGGAGTACAACAAGCCCAATGCAATCATCCTTTCAATTATCTTCTTCATCTCAAGTGTCACCAGATAAGTGCTGGCATAGTATTCTTGGAACATTTCTGATATTGTTCCTTGTTTTTTTGGCTATAAATGTATGAATATGGGATAAAGATTTAGATATCTCATGTTTTACTCTCATTATGTAGAGACAAAACTACGCTTATCTCCTAAAAGATTCTTTTTTCCCCCTCTCTTCAGTTTGAACGCTCTTTGGGGCCGGGGTGATGATTAGAATACTGGGCTAACTCTCATGTTGCAGTGGGAGTGGTGCTCTCTGGGATCAGGGGAACAGCCAAAGAGTCTATTCAGTGTTGTGCAGCCTCTGAAATCAGCTTGCTGTGGAGGTGACCTTGCACTGGGTTACAGGACAGGACTCCCCAGATGGGGCTGTGTACATTACCAGCCCTGAGTAAATGGCTCAGGCTCTGCTTGCTCAGTCCTGGAGAGGCTTTCTGAGAGTTCAGTGCTGTCAGAGGGAGAGGAAAGAAGGCTTTACTTGTTTACCTCAATTTATTTTTACCTGAAGAATGAAATTTGACCCCATTAAACCACAAGTCTTTCTGAACTCGTTATGTTTAGAGGACACTTGTGAACAGACTGACAAAATGAGGTTTCCTCTGTGCTCTGGAGATTCTCCACCTCCTGTTCATTTTGAGGTGTATAAGAGGTGTTCCTTTGTGTGCCCCATGTGCTTTGTGCTGTGGAGGTGGTGATTCCCTCTGAACTGATGTTGGTGTCTCTGCCTGGGCATATCATTTTGTTCTGGTGCGGCCAGAGCATGGTGTGTCCTTGAGGGGTGAGGGTGAGAAGGACAGAGGGGGATTGCAGACCCTCCTGTGCTGACCTGGGGCTGTTGGAGAGTGCATTCAGTGCTGCAGGGCAGCTCCTGGGCTGTGTGAACGTGGCCTTGGCCTCCTGTTTGGAGATGGCAGCTGACAGTGGATTCCAGCTGCAGGATCAGCAGACAGTTCATGGATGGGATGTTAAAGAGATAAGAAGCCATTCTTAAGGATCTGCATGTCTGTGAACAAGGCATCCATCTGAAGCTGGAAGATCTGGGGGTTTAGCACTTTTCCTGCATGACCTCCCTGAGCTTAAGAAGTTATATAAAGTTTCTATGCTCTTTGTGACAAGAGCAGTTTATGTTGCTACACACCAGCACTCTCAACTGTGAGTCAGGCTCCCCACAAATATGGTGTTGGCTTATGAAGAAGGTTTTTTTTTATTTTAAAGTGATTTTTGTTCATTGCTTTGTCGCTTGGAGACCATTAGATTATTTTGGCAATATTCTTGAAGTTGCCTCTACAATTAGGAGAGCTCAAAACACTTTTAAAGTTAAGGAATTAATTGTGGTGTAATTATGAAGAGCTTTAGGAATAACACCAAATATAGCAATATGTGTGAATCCTGAGGACTGGCAAATAGGAGATTAGTGTTGGAACAAGAGAGGAATGTAGGCTTTGGTTCAAAGAGTTATTTTAAAGGGAAATTACTGAAAATAAAGTGTGATGAAAACCAATGATTCTAATGAAGGACAAAAAACCCATCCATTGTAGTCCAGACGTGCTTTCATATTAACCATTACAAAGTTGTGGGGGTTCAGCACTGGTGACAGCAAACCCAGACAAGTAGGAGAGCAGATACAACTTCAATCTCTTCATTAAAAAAAATGTTTCATGGTTGCACACAGCCACAAGAAGTACATTTTCATGCTTATAGCTTTCAAGCATTTTTGAAAGTCACACAATCGTTTTGCTGATTTAAGTTCTAAATTGATGGAAATAAAATGGGAAAGAGGGAAGGGGTAACCTGGCAGGAGAGGAGCTAGACTTTTCAAGGAAACATTGAAATATTGCATTGATTGCTGTGAAAATTCATTTCGCTTCCACCTCATTTCTTCATTAAGCGTGTTAAAGCAGTTCTTTCCTGGGTTAGCTTCTGTAGCACTCTCATTCTGACTTCAGGGGCAGTGGTTTTAAGGACATGGGACAATTTGCATGAAGTTATGCTCCTTCACTGGAAGCTCAGTTGCTCCAGATTGGTGCTGATGGAAAAGAGAATTTGAGCTACTGAGTTGAGTTACATCATCCTTGTATAAATGTAGTGACTTCACACATCATTTAGTAAGAACTGCAACAGGTGAGTGTTTTTAATCTTGCAAATAAGTGACCTGAAATACTGAGTTCTGGGTCATGATTTAAGAGTTGTAAGCACTTCCTTTATGAGGTGGATTTTGAATGAATTTGGTTTCCATTTGGAGATCCAAGAAACACAATAAACTCTGACACCTGGAAGTGATTTGCACCAAGTTCTATCCAGGAACCAAAATAACCCTCAAATCTTCTTCCTGAGACAAAGTCTTGTTGACTTTGTTTTCAAAATGTTTTCTTGAAGGAATAGAGTTAAATTTATGTTTTTCCCCACATGTCTAAAGTTTTGCAGCAAATATTGGCAAGCCAGAAAGCATTACTTTAAAAAGTTGTTCTCTGCTGTTGTCTGGTTTATGGACAGGTCTTGGTCTAAAAAACTACTTTATACTGAATTTGGGTCTGACTTTTGGCACATTGATTTTACCAGACACTTTTGGTTTAATGTAGATATGACACCACTTGGAAAGATTATAATAGATTGCAGTTTATTGTCATTGCCTAAAAGACATTTGTATTTGAACAAAACAGACTAAGCAATTAAGGTGAGATAGACCTTCTCTGGTTTGCTGCCATGGCATGTTTTGAGTCCTCTGTTGTGGTGTCTGTTGTATTCAGGCATTTCCTAATCTCTTAAGCATCTCTTTGCACAGCACTGAGAAATTGCTATCTCATGATGGTGGAACTAAAAATCAAAGATCAAATTGGAAGATCACAAATGATATGTAATGTAACTAATTCCTGGGAAATTCAGGAAACTAAGTCTTGCAGCCCCTATAACAATCTTACTGTTCCTCACCATCTTTTTCCCCCTAAAACTGTTTGAGCAGTAAATGCACAGTTGAACACTCTGGAATTTCCTTGCTTGGCAAAGCCAATAAATCCCCCAGATAGCAAATGGCAGTGTGTTGGTGGCCAGAATAAAAATCTGACGTGGCAGTCATGTAAGAATGTGATCACTTAAAGAAATGCAGGCACTGCTGCCTAAGACAGCTCTGAGACTGGGAACTTGGATTCGAGTCTCTACTCTGCCATAGTTGTTTTGGGTTTTTTTGTTTTTCTTTTTTACCTTAGGGAAAACCAAAATCTGTATGTTCTTCTGCAGTTCTGGTAAATCATTTGTTAAATTGCCATCCCTCACAGATGTTTATGAGGATTCAGTTTTTAATAACTGCAATGTGTTTGAAATAATCCTCCTCAGAAGAAGTCTTTCCCCAGATTTCTTGAAGGTGTGGCTAGGGCCCTGCTGAAGCACTCCCAGAGGAGCTGGTCTCTTACATCACACAGTGATAGAGCAAGACTGAACAGAGGGGTCTATTCAGTGTGGGGACACAGTTCATCCTCTGCTGTCTAGCTCCTCTGGGTTTTTCCTGTTCTGGAGCCCCTTGCAGCCTCCTGGGGGCTTCTGTTCCTGCCAGCCAAAGGGGAGAGGGTGCTTGCCCATCTCTGAGCCAGGGTGTGCTCTCCTGTCCCTCCTTCCTCTCTATGGCATATGTAGCATTTTCATAGCAGGTGGGAAGGTTTAAAGTTACTGAGCCAATGATCAGCATCTGAGAAGGTGCTTAACCAAAGTGTGTTTTCTTTGATTGTCTTGTGTTCTTTAATAAATTTCATTAATTAATGAAACTGACTCCTCTGTGCAGTACATTGGAAGAATTGCTATTCTACCTTGCTGTATAATCATTATCACCACTAATGAGTGTGTTATTCTGTTACCAATATTAATCTAACAAAAGAAACAAATATCTGGCCTGTGCTGTGATGCAGGAGTCAGTAGGTTAAATGCTCACTCTGTGAATTGTGATAAACAATCCAGCCACCATGGCCAGAGCATGGCTGGGGGGCTGCTTTTAGGGACCCCTGACATGTGTGGGTGTACAATGCACAGTCAGTCCTTGCTGGCTGTGTGATGCTGCTTTTGTGAATGGTCCTTCTTCCCTGGCTTTTGGAATCAGCACCTCCCTGAGGATAAAATGCAGAGCAAATCAGTTAGGCACACTGGAAGATGGGGCATTTTTATACTTTGCCTTTTCATTTAGATTTGATTCCTTAGAAAAGCTGCTTAAATGGTGTTACAACTGCTTTGATACGGACTCTTAATTATGAAAAGGTAGCACCAGTAAATAGTGTTAGGTGAAAAGAGCGCAGAGGAGAGAGGCAATGGCAGCCTTGGCTAGCAATATGTCAAAAGGATGAGTCCAGAAAGACATACTCAGTGTTACAAATTTCTTGTGAAGCCCATGGCAAAGCTATTTTAGCAGCTCTCCAGAAAGGGATGTATGTCAGTCTTATTGGAGTTCCTTGAGGGAATAGATTTAGCACACAGAGGGGAGGAGAGGCTGACGTGAGGCATCTGTCATTTCCTTCCACTGTTTATGATCCCTTAAAATAAAGATGAAAATTAAAGGAATGTGTTTCTCTCATATCAAGAGTTCTTATGCTCTTCTTTAACTGGCCTCATGCAGCAGATTTTGGCTGGCTTAGCTGGTTGTAATTTTTGTGGTGTGCAGCTCTCGTTGGGCTCCCCTGTACCAAACACACTCGAGCTATTCCTTTGCTGTGGGTGGTATGGAGCAAACAGCTGTGCATGTGTTGCACTGAATTTAATGTGCATCATGGTAACAGAGGAATCAGCCTTAGAGGAGACTTCTTCTGCGCTGCTGTTGGCTTTGGATTTATATTCTTTATTAGCTATCGGAGCGTTTTCATTACTGCGGCTATTGGTTAGACCCCCTGTAACTCCAGTAAAACCAGGAGACACCGAGTTGCAACACTTGCAGTATGCAGTGTGCACACACAACCTGGATCAACCTAATTTCAGCACAGCAAACACAAAACAAAAGCTGTATGTGACTTCTTAGCCTTTGTGCACATCTGCATTATTATAAATGCTAATATAATTCCGCAATGATAAATAATTAAACAATTATGGTCATGAATCAATAAGTTTAGCACATTTTTTTCATCAGCAAATTGTACTGTATAAACAAGAAATATAAATTACCAAGTCTAATTTTCAGTGAAAATTGTAAGCATTTTATATCTAATAATTAAAAAAGTATTAGAATTCAATGTAAGATGCTTAGAACTTTAAAATTTTCTGGTTTTAACCAAACACCATTAAATTGTCATGTTTTATGTTTCTGAATCTGATTAACATTTTGAGATCTGACTTTTGCAATCATTCTCTTTGTTTTCCTCTGCTAAAACCCCCTCACTCAACCTCTGGTTTCTCCTAAACACAGTTTATCAGCTTGAATCCAGCTTTGGTTGACCTCATTATGTTGCCTTTAAGAAAATACAACGTTTAAAGAAAAACATTCAAGTACCTTTCTTCTAAGATTTTGAAAGATCTAGCTATTTTTATCATGCACTAAGCACTTTGCTGCATAAGGTGCAATATGGAGGCAGGGAGAAGAAGAAGCTTTTACAACTCTATTTGCATTCAATCAGGGTTGCAGGGTTACCTGTAATCTTTCCCACTCTCAGATCTTTGGCACTTGTAAAGAATCTACCACCCCAAGCACTGGCACCTAGCTATATAATTTAAAAATAATCTTGGGTGAAAAATAGTGTATTTTCAGAAAAAAAAGAGCTGGGTTTGATATTTTTTTAGAAGTTGTGTATGTTTTCTGTGCTGAACATCTTGCATGAACTGAGGATTTGCCACGAAGGAAGTGACTGCAGAATAGATTTCCTGCCTGCTGCTCCATGGTTGTGCTTTGTCCCAGGGAAATGCTTGATCTGCTTCTACTGTGTCTTGCACTATAGACAAAAAAAAACCAGTTTAGACTTGGGCAAGGCATGTTAGATGAGGAAATTGGAAAAAACCCAGCAGTTTCAGGATGGTGCTTGGCATTGCCACACCAGGTCTGAGTGGCACAGGTTGGCACCAGGTGGTGTGTGACATCTCTGTGGTGACAAGGGATCTCTGGGACCCTCTCCCCAGCAGCCAGAGCTCTGTGCTGACCTCAGGGTGGGCACCAAAAGAGGGGCTCATCCTCCTGGTACCAGCCTAAGGCAGAGCTGGTGGCACTGGCTGGCTGTAGACACTGGAGTTTTGCTGCATCACTGTGCTGGAAAAGCTTCTCCTCGTGGGAAAAATTCAGTGAGCCAATAAACTGGTATTTATCTGTCTCCCATGTGTGTGGTGGTGTGAACAAGTCACAGCAGTCGTCCTCTGTGGTGGCCCCATCTGCCATTCCTCCACAAATAATCCAAGAGAACCTGAAAAACTATGGTAGGATGTGAAAAAGGTGACACTACCCTTCAGAAAATAGGAGGAAGCAGGAAGGGGGTTTGGTGCAGTACAGCAGCTGCTGTGACCTGTGGAAGGCAGCTCCCCCAGGCCTGGCACAGTGTGCTGGGGTCTGAGATGAGTTTGTCTGGCTTCATGCAGAAGCTCGTAGTGTTGGAGGAGAGACTCCATCCACTGAAGTGTTAAAGTTTATTTGCAGGTTTTTTTTACTGACTAGAAGCCTCAGGAATCTCCACCAAGCTGGGAGATCAAGGACTCTTCTTCTTCGTTTTGCTGCTGGCTGGCAAGCAATTAGTTATTTGTATTACAGAGAAGCCTCACAAAGATAGTAAGTTTAGAAATGTAAGTAAGTATTTGCCTTCAGGGGGGAAAAGGAAGCAAAAAATATTTTCCTCACCTTCTTGTCTTTATCTCCCTTTTTGTTTACCCTCTCTTCCTCCTTTTGATGAGTAAGAGAAAGAAAACTACATATGGAGTCTGAAGATCTATACTTTGAGTTTCTTCCTCATGCTGCTGCATCTGCTCCTCTTCTCCTTGCTTTCCCAGTGTGCTGTGTTTCTTTTTGTGGGTGTAAGTGTCTTTGCCTCTGATGCCAATGTCACTCTTCTTGTGGCAACCAGATTTTGTTTTACTGTGTGGCTCTTAGCAACATGTTTCCTGCATTCTGCTCACTCTGTTGTGGAGTTCACACTTTGGGAGTCTAGAGATATAGATTGCTCTGCTTTCACATATAAGGTTCTGTCAAAACAATTCAAGCTGGATCTTGGAACGTGTTCCTTTTCCTCGTGCAGAGTTACTGGGTTTGGGTTTCACCCTGCAGCAATTGACCATCCCTGACCTCAGTGAATCCCATACACCCCCTATTCTCAGATACAAAATTAAAATGTTTGCAGAAAATTTTATACATCCATTAACTGGACTCTTTTTTAGGTGGCTGAAAATGGTATATTAATTTTCAAGTGACGGGACATGTATTTAAAGGTACCAATGTGATGTAATCTTAACATTTAAATGGTGGGGCAAAACTAGAAAATTCTAATTTTCCTCTATGATAAATTAGTAAACCTGTGGTGAAGTAGTAATACAATCATACATTTAGCATATTTCATTATTTTTAATGTATCTGCATTCAAAACTCAGATTCCACCTATGAAACTGGATTACAAGATGCACAGCAGATTTAAAAATATTTTAGAGATGTTGTTTTCATGCTTCAAGTCCTTGAAAAGCCAAATACACTCACTTCTGAAACGAAATCTTGGTTTTCACTGTTACAAAAAAAAAGAAAGAAAAATGTTTAATAGCACATATGGCATAATTTCATGTGACATCTGTTTTGTAACAAACAATATTTAGCTCACTTATTTGCTGAATGATACAGTACATGCTGCAAACAAAAAGTCCAATGAACAGTTTTACATAGTTTGTAATATATCAATGTTTATCGCCAAAGAATGCAAAACTTAAACATTTAAGCATGTTATTGATTGTAATATGCAAAACATCGATTACAGCATGCTGCCAATGCAAAAAAAGTCTACAGCATGCCTTATGGGGTATGAAAATTAGGTGGATTTCTGAAAGAATAACTGTTGTCCTATCACTAGTGACATTTAGGCTTATGCCCCCTCCACCTAATTTGTGTCATCTTCCAGGAGACAGCTGTCAATATATTTAGGATGGTTTAGCTCATAACAGCAGAAATGGTGAGAGCCTATTGGCTTAATTGCATGGAGTGATTGATTCTAATGGAAACAACATTTAGAAACTCAAAATGCACTTTCTGTTGGCAGATCTAATAGAGTATCATAATGAATTGGAGCATCAGGCATATAGTGTGCTTTCTGCAAGGCCTGAAAAGGACAGTCATGGGGTTTTATGTTGGTTTTATGTTGGTTTTTAAATTTGATTTTACTGTTTAAATTATTTGTTTAAATAATAAAACCAAGCCATCATAGAGACATTTTCGGCCGGAAACCTGAACACCAGAATGATGCTGAAACCACACCCAGATACAGCAAGTGTCCAAGGAAGAGCTGTGCTCAGGTGAATTGGCTGGGGGCACTGAAATAAACATTAGCTACTGCAGTGCTGTGAAATGGTGTGAGATTGCTGTGCCTGGTGCCAGGATACACTTTGGAGGAGGTGCTGGAAGCAAACCTTGCTGTGGGGACTCACAGGGTGCTGTGCACCTGATGGAGCATTTCAGCTGTCTCCCACAAACCCCAGAGACTTTCTGGATGCACAGGGGCTTTTGCAGACCACAGCCTCTGCTGGGCTGCAGTGCCCTGAGCCAGGACTGGGGGGTGCCTGGGCTTGGAGCAGAGCAGGGTCTGTGCCTCTGGGGTGCTCCTGCACACCTCTGGGTGTGTCCAGATCATTTTGGGGAGCTCCTCCACACCTCTGGGTGTGTCCAGATCATTTTGGGGTTCTCCTCCACACCTCTGGGTGTGTCCAGATCATTCTGGGGTGCTCCTCCACACCTCTGGGTGTGTCCAGATCATTCTGGGGTTCTCCTCCACACCTCTGGGTGTGTCCAGATCATTTTAGGTTGCTCCTCCACACCTCTGGGTGTGTCCAGATCATTCTGGGGTTCTCCTCCACACCTCTGTGTGTGTCCAGATCATTTTGGGGTGCTCCTCCACACCTCTGGGTGTGTCCAGATCATTTTGGGGAGCCCCTGTGGTGGTTTGCCTGGGCAGGAAGCTTGTCAGGGGAGGTGCTCTGGTGTTGCAGGATGTGACCCTGCCCGGACTGGGCAGCCTGTGCCAGCTCCCTGTTCCCTGGGGTAGCAGCAAAAGCTCCTGAGCAGTTGCTCTGCATTAACTCTCTCATCTTCTGGGGTTTTGCACAATACCCTCCTGCCTTTGTAGACTCAGTCAAACTGCAAGTGCAACTGTCTCTAGTCCAGGATTTCTCTTTGTCCCTTTCTTTCTTGAAAACACTTTATAAGAATCCTGTTATTCTTCCTGTTGTAATTTCTCAGAGACATTTTACTCTTTCCTGAGTATCTGTATGGAAAGTCAAGATTACAAAATCTTCTGCTTCACTGAAAATATTGTGCTGTTTGGCCAGAAGCTGCTGACATAGTTTTATCTTTTCTTTTTTTTACTCTAAGATCTAGGAAAGTTTAGGTTCTAGGGGGATTAAGATGTGGTTACAGATTAAATGTTTTTTCCCCCCCTTTTCCATAATTAGAAAGGTATGAAGAATCGGATGCAAGATTGAACAGTGTAAATCCTCCAAAATTAAAAACATTTCAGAACTGGAATAAATATTAATCAATTGGATGCATAATGAAATGCTGTAGATATGTAAGGGGAAAAGCAAGTGGGAAAGAAGGGAAGATTTTTATAGACCTTAATTACAGCAGGGTTAGTAACTTTACTGAATTGTAAATGTAAAAGATTCGGATGGCCTGAGTAAAACCACATATTTAAGCCTTCTAAATGAACATTTCTGTTTTTTTGAGTAATTTGTACCATCTGTGTCAAAATTCTGAGCCTAAGAAGAAAAAGCAGTGGAACAAATGTTGGTTCCATAAAACAGTCCTAGTTCATTGTTGAAATTGTCACACATTAACATTGCAGGCCATCTGGGTAGACAAAAGACTCTAACCAGATTGCTAAGATGATTTTATTGGTCTGGTATTAATCAGAATGTGGCATAATATTTAAGCAGAAAAAATGATGAGGTGAAGTGGAGTGCCTTTAACTATCCTAACTGTATGGTAGTTGCACAATAATCATATTCCACCATAGAGCCCTGTGTTTCTAAGCAGAGATCCCAACTCTGAAATGTAAATAACAAGCTATGTGATATTTTCAATTTATAGTTTAAAATAAAATATGAAAGTTAAAAAAAAGTAATGACTGTTGGCATATTGCAATGTGGAGATTTAAAGGCCACAGCATGGTTGTATTAAATTGCGGTATACCCACAATCATGTTGGAATTAACTTTAATTTCTTTTTGTAACATTGTAAATCAGATTACACTTCATCTCAAAGAATCCAGAACTCGTGATTTACAATTGATTTTCTACATTTTGAATCTCTACACAATGCAGCAGCTTGCCTTCTCCCCGGGACCTAGAGATGGCGGGTATGTATGTGCATGTATGTGTGTTACGTTTGCTCTCAAAAATCTTCATCTGTTTTCTCACCTTTCACAGAAAATTGGAAAAGTCTCACTTTTTATTATTCTCCATGATCTTGCCCCTCATTCTAGTTTCCCCCTATGGTTCTCAAAAACACAGTGTGTGTTTTTGGGCTTGTCTCCCTGCTTCACCTCCCCTTTGAAAACCCTGTGTCTGCTCTCCTGTGCTGAATGTGACCTCAGCAGTGCCTCTGAGCACAGACACCTCCAAGCACTCTGGGAAACCTTGTCCTGGGAACGTTTCTCACTTTCTGTGATGTGTTTGCTGTGAGTTACCCTTCTGAGGGAGGCAGGTGGTGCAGAGCCTCATGGAGCTGCAGGCAGGGCTCCCTCCAGAGCTGCCTCATGCAGACACCAAGGGTGGACTCCACCACCAGGGTCAGGGTAGATGTGCCATCTCCTGCTGAAGGAGCTGGCAGGGGGGATGGTCCCTACCTGCAGCAGACACTGCTGCCCTGTCCCACTCTGCTCCCAGGGGTGGGAGAGCCCAGCTGCTCCTCTGTGCTGCCCTCAGTGCATGCTGGAGTGCAGGGCTCGACTGCCAGCTGGGATCCATGCAGAGCCCAGAGATTTTCCTCTTTGTAAAATACTTCTGGTCCTGATTATTATATAGAGTACATTCTGTGGAAGCAGCTGTAGCACACTCCTGTGCCATTTTTTCCCAAAGTAATGGTACAATAGTATTGGGGTAATTAAACAGGGCATCTGATTCAGTTAAATAGCACAGATGCCAAATTAATATAGGATATTTTTGCTTTTCAGCTTCTGTTTTAAGTTACTAATATGGGAGCAAGGTGAAATGGGAGGAAGAAAGAAACTGTGAGAGAGGGATGGAGACTGAAGGAGCGGAGTCAAAAGCAGGGTTATGTAGCAGGAGAAAAATAAGGGTGAGGGCAGTCAGACCAAAACATGAGGTGGAAGGCAACCAAGATTTGAACCAAAAAGTCATAGACTATGGCCAGCATTCAGACAGTGAAAAGTTCTCTGGCTCCTGGCAGGGCTGTGAGGCTGAGGAGAGCTGTTCATGGTCCAAGGGGTCTGCCCAGGGCCATGCTGGGCATTTGCTTTGTGCCAAACCTCTCCTTGGGGAAGATCTGGAACTGAGCAAAAACAACTGAGCCCTCTAAGCTCTGTGAGCTGAATTCACTGCCTGGGCAGCAGCAGACCCTTAGGAGAGGTCCTGGTGAATGTCTTAATATTTAGTGTTTGAATTACTCATTGCTCAGGCTTCAGAGTGCTTGGGAGATGGGTGGCCCAAAGGCACATACAATGTCCTTGTCTCTGGCTGACCATGATCCTCTGGAAATATCTCTCGTGGGCCAATGTTTGTTTGTGACAGACCCATAGAGTGTTTGTCTGGAGATGAGGTGGTCTTAACACTCATGGAGAAATATTTCTAAGCATGAATACCTTGGGTAATCATGTTGCTTGATGCTCTGGTGATATGCTGCTTGGCATCAAATTTAAAGGGGATTTTCCAACTTTACCAGCAGGTTTGTTATTTTTTTTTCACTCAGTTCTCATTAATCTTCATTTGAATGTTTAGAAATGCTGAATACTGGTGCTAAAAGATGACTGAAATCTTTGCTATTTGATTAAAGGTTTTTCATGGTTTTGCCTATTTAATAAAAAAAACCCATCAGCCATTGCTGGGGAATTATACAGTATAGTGGAAAGTATGCCTAATTAAACAAAGCATTTGGTATTGTCAGCCTCACAGTGCTGGCCTGGTGCTTGATGACAGACAGCAATGGTGAGGAAATGTCACCACAGCCACACCAGTGTTGCGCTATCAGCCACATACAAGTGAAATGTGGATTAAAATGCTGTTAACATAGCCAATTAAACATAGGCATAAACAAACCAGTTAAATCAATAATGCTGCTGTGTCACAGAGCTGGTGCTTTGCTGTGGCTCACTTTGCCCATCTGAGGACTGCCCAGAACAGCAAATATGAAGCCAAGATGTTTTGGATGTCAGTGGTGATGGTATTTGCCCAGAACAAGGGCTAACCACACCTTCACAGCATAAACTCAGCAAAGCCATACTGGGGGTTAAAAATTAGTTTCTTTCCTAAATAAAAAATTGTTAGATTTTTTTCTCCTTCTCTCAGAATCCTTTTTTTACTGTTGCTATTGACATATGTGCTATGTCTCATGAACTTGGTGCTTCTGTAGATGCTGTGATGGCTCCTTGTGGCTGAGATGTGAGTTTGGACAAGGCCAGCAACAAGCACGAGCCATCTGAAAGACAGATTTCATCTGCACAAAGGCACAACTAGGTTAGCAGCAAAATAACCAGATATATCTGCTATTTCACAGCTGAATAGCAAACTGTTCCCAGGTCCTGCTCATGGCTGCCATGTCCAGCACACTCATTTCATGTTTTCTCATTTTTTTTCATGAATGCTGACCTCGGTTTTAGGCATGCATTTCTCTGTCCTAGAAATGACAAAGATCCCCATCTTCTGGACCTTTATTTTAAATGTCTGTTAGTCCATTTTGTGGTATTTCAATGTCATCTCTGTACTAGGTCTTCAGCTTTAGATCAATGTAAACTTGGTTATTTTTCTGTTAAATGTAGCAGCTAAACTCCATGGAAGTGTTCTTGTCTGGACTATGAGAACAACCCTGGAAAGTGAAGGTTGGAAATGCTTTGAATTTTCCAGGTGTTAAATCTAATTTCTCTTCCTGGTCAACTGGCTTAATCCTTTAGTCTTAAAGGATTAAATACTACCTATAGTAGATCTCACCCTGATGTCAAAAGATTTCTCTGGATGGCTGGTATCCTAAAGCCCAAAGGCAGCAAAATAATTCCTCTGCAAAAAGTCAGCAATGCTTTATTGAAACCCCCATTTGAACAATGAGGTGAAGCATCACTGCTCTATTTATCTCTTAAGACCACCTTCTTAATGACTCTAGGCTTGACAATAACAAGAGGGCACTGGGTATTTTCAATCTGAGATTTTTCATAAGAACAAAGAAGTGATGAGATTTCCTCTTGATTCCTCATCTGAATCCATTTAAAAATACAGAATTAAAAATAATGATCTCTTGTTTATTTTTTCAGTAGTGAATAAAAGAAGTGGTTCTTTAAACAACAAAGGGAGAAACATTTATTCTTTATTTTTTAAACAACAAACTGAAACATATTGGGAGAATCTCTTCAATGGACTACTTTTTGTGGTGTATAAGAAACCTATTAGGAAGGTCACTTTGATAGCATGTTGAATTTTGTCCAATTCCTGCCCTTCAAATGCATCTTGATGGGAAACAACGAGGTAAAATACCCCAAAATCCCTGTTTCCAGGTGAGCAGGTGGTTAATGGTGGCCTGTGCAATGAGAATACCACAATGGTTCTAAACAAACTTGCCCTATTTTCAGGAGCTCTTTTACCACTGTGGTGGCCCAGTAGATGTTCTGATGTCATCTGAGCTACTGTGCTCCCAGCCAGTGTAAGGATGGATATTCAAACTGCTTTAGTCCTTTGGAGAGTGGTTAGGATGAGTTCATGGCTGACTGCTCTGTTGGGACTTCTGGCAGTGAATGAAAAAATAATTAAAAAAAAAAAAAAAGTCATGAAGCATTTGAGTACTTAAGACAATCCCAAAGGTTAAAGGCAGGGAGACAAAAAAGGGGAAGTAAAGTGGCTTTTGTATGAAAGCAGAGGCCAGCAGAGCCCTGTGTGTGGTGTGCTATGGGGTGGTGTCTGCCACCAGCCTCACTGGTAAGGTGCTCTCTATGCTTTGTGGTGCTGCAGGTTGGGTGATGTCCCAGCTCAGATGTCTGTGGGGTGAGAGTGTGCTGCAGGTGGACCACAGCCTGGATCTGCATCTCTTCTCTTCCTGATTCTTCATTTGGATGCTGCAGGATCAGGCTCTACCAATTAGAAAATGAATGAAGAGCCTTATTAGAGCTTTAAATGGGATTCTTGAGACTTTTGTTTGTACCTGAGGCAGTATGTATGCTGAAATTAAACAGCAACCACTTTTGGCATGCTTCCTCTGCTCATATAATCTCTCTAGCAGGCCGTGTTTTTCTTACTGTAAATCTCTCTCTTATATATATGTATTTATTTATTTCTATTCAGAAACATCACGTGTGTGTGTGTGCAGTCCTAGGGAATAATCATGGCCACGTTCAGCCCAGCAAAGCCTCACCAAGGCATGGAGGGGCTTGATCTTGCACCCTGCCCCTTCTTCTGCCCAGTTTTGGCTACTGCTGCTGTGGCTTGGGGCATTTCTGGTGGCTTACTGACCTACTTGTGAGCTCTGTGGCCCACTCTGGATGTGATCCAGGGCCATGGGAAGTCCTGGTGAGGTCTTGCCTTCTCTTGGTGTGCAGCCCTAGCGCTCCAGAGGAGCCCATCTGCCCTACCCAAGCTGCTGGCCTGGGCCATGCTCCTCCTCTCTTTCCAAACAAGCCCTCCCCAGATCCTAAAAGGACACCCTTTAAATATCATGGGTGATTTGCACTCTTTTAAGCAACCTTTTTTGTAGGTATAATCATAGTGATATGGAGATATTTGTCTTGCAGTAGAGAAGTCAGGAAAAAGAATAAAATGAGGGCAAAGAAGACAAGAGAGAAAAAGTGAGAAGAAAAGTGTTTTGGTGGCTGGCACTGACTGAGGAGAGAGAAGCCTGATGGACACCCTGACTGTGCACTAGGAGATGCAAGAGGGGAGAGGTTCTGGCTGGAAGAAAACCAGAGGTTAGAAATAGCTGCTGAGCACTGTGGTGTGTTTTCCTGGGAGGCTGAAGCCTGCCCATGGAATGTTTCAGCTCGGAGGGAATGCAAACATTTTCCTGGGCTTTGCCTCTGGGCTATGTGCTTCAGTCTTTGTGGATCATTTTTAACATTGGGTGGTGGCATTGCTGCTGCTCTATTGGGCTGTTGAGACCACTGGGAAATGCAAGCCAATTCAGCTTTATGTGTATTCTTATTTTTCTTTCTTTTTATCCCCCCACTTTTTTTTTTTTCTTCCACAGACTGTCTAACACTAAATTCAGCTTTTGCATGTGGTTATTACTTCATGAAAAGGCATGATGAACCGCTTAGGAATTTCTGTAAGTTTAAAATTATTTTTACATTGGCCCCTGTTAAGATTTCTGACAATTGCCGTTAATCTTTAGGCTGGGGAAAAAGGCATTTTCCTCACCATATGGACTAGACCAGATTTATCTGCTGCCTGTTGTCCTTCATGGGACATGAGGCACATTCTGTTGAGTGATGGATCACGTCTGGATGTGTCGTAGCAAGAGCACGTTGGCATGGGCACACAGGTGCCCAAGTCCTGTGCACTCACACTTAGTCAATGTGCTTGTGCTGTTCTTCTCCTTTACTTCCCCTCCTGAACTTGGAGTGCATTTCACTGTCCTGCTTCACTGGCCCCAGGAACGTCTCTGGGCTACAGATCAGCTGCTTGTGCAATGTGCTCGGTGAAGTCTCCTATTTCCCAACTGCAAATTGGTGCAAATGGGGCCATTAAAGCTGTGATTGACTCCAGACCAAGGCTGTGCTCCCAGTCCCTCCATGCTCAGGGCTGGGGTTTTTGTTCTTTGATACTTGTGTTTTGTAAGAGCTTCCTGGCAGCACCAGCAGTGCAAAGTCATTTTTTGTTAATTTATTTCTAATAAAGAAGGTATCTTTGTGACCAGAGAGGGACAACTCCAAGCTTTGTTTTTTTCATGGATACAGCCATATTTGAATGTGTGGAAATATTTACAGAGCGTGGTCTGCTCCCTGATAATTTCCTTTAAACATCTAGTTTAATATTACTAACAGCATGTGACCAAGGTGGCTGTTCTTGTGAATGGCAACTTATCTCTTATTTAAATCCACAAGTGAAACACAACTCTTGAAATGATCACACAATCCTGTTTTCCAAGAGGCCAACGGGTCAGGAGGTGAACAGGGTGTTGTGTTCCCCAACAGAGAACATTAATGGTTCCTTAAGTGGGATCAAAATGTGTGATGAATTTTATATTAAGCTTGTAAATTAAAAAAAAAAAAATATCATTTTTCCCTTTCAGAATTGTGGTGTCTAGCATTGAAAATCAATTCAGATATTTATGTCCTGTAGCAGTTGATTTCTAAGCAATTAGAGGAAAACACAAGTATTTGCAAGTTTTGTGGTTTTTTCAGTTGTGTTTGCTTCTTGGATAATTTTATCCATGAAGACTCCTTTACCACTCTGTCTTGTTGACTCAGCTGAGTTAAAATTAAAGCATAAAATGAAATGTTTATTTAATCATGACGATGTTCTTAAAACTTGAGAGTTTTCTTGTGCCACTAAAAAAGTGCCTTCAAAACTTCCTGAACTTCTTAAAATGCATCCTCAACACTGATAATTAATGAAGATATACTAAGTAATAAAGCAGTATTTAGTCTGTATTTGAATAATTAGAAATTTAAACTAAATTCTCCCAGTGTGTCGAATGTGCTTAACTTTATGATAAAAAAACCCCAAAATCAAACCAAACTGATAAAATGATCAGATCTTTTGCAGAAGAGCATTTCTACCTGATTTAAATTCTGGGAACTCAACAGTTTTAACTATGATTTTTTTTTGAGAGGAATAAAATCTATTCAGTGTTCAATTGAAGACTTTTATACAGAAAATATAAAAGAATGTTAATGAGAAGGAAAACTGAATCCAACAGTGGGATTCATAGAGCTAGGTTAATTACACAAATAGTAATTCATTCAGTTCAACCTCTGCCCAGGTTTCATTCTCCTTCTTGACTCTGCAGACTGGCATCCCTTCACTCTAGCAAAGCAAGGACTGAACAATGCCAATAATTTCAGGCTGTTCCCTGATACAATAAACTTAGATAAGAATATACTTGACTCTAGATTCTGAGCCAGGCTCTTAATATATATAATTCTTCATACCATATGTGAGGACCGCTGACCATGGCAAAGCAAATGAAGTGTTAATTATCCAGAAAGAGCTTAGTTCTGCCCAGTGATGGATAATGCTGCCCAGATTCAGAAATGGACTTATTTATGTGATTAAAGTTAAGCACATGCTTAATCTCATTGATCTCTAACATCAATAACAGTTTATCAATGCAGAGCTGCAATTGGTGTTGCAAACACAAAAGAAAGATGAATGGGGTCTTTGCCTTGACTTTGCCCACTGAATTTCTTGTGGACTGGGAGGTGGAAATGGTGAATGGTTATTGCTTGGAAATGGACTTGGGGGACTTTCAAATTCTTCACTATCATTGGTCTCTCCACTTTTCATTCCTCAAGGGTGAAATTTTGGTCACTAACATTTTGAACCAAACAGGTTTGGGTGGAAACTGTTTCAAATGAGGTGATGCAAGCTAAGAAATAATCAGACTGGTAGCACCCTCTATGATAGAGAATATTAAAATAGAAAAATTACAAAGGAAAGATAAAAATTCTAAGGTTGAATGTCTGTGAAGAGATAAATAACAATCAATAGTATGCATTTGTAGCCTGCTGTAACTGGGGAAATAAACAGGAATATAATGGTGCCCTCTGGACCTGGTGCTTCTGCTCATGTGCTCGTGTCCCTTGCATACTTGGAAATATAAATGCCATGGCACCAATATCTAATAACATTTGAGTGCAAGTTCATTTGAACTGCTTAGATGAGGGGCATAAAACTGACATACAGCACTGGATAGCTAATTTTATCTTCCTGGGCTACTTTTGAAGCCTTGTTTTTTTTGTTTCTGAAGTATTTCTTCTGCAGAATAGCCTTTATCTGTCATTAAAATGCACTGGGGCGGGCAAGAAAATATCTTCTATAGGATGCTTAGTTTTTGGTTTTCAGTTTAAATTATTCTTTGACTAAGAATTGACTCCAAATTTTTTTTTTTTTTTTTTTTTTTTTTTTTTTTTTTTTTTTTTTTTTTTTTTTTGGTTTTTGGTTTTTGGTTTTTTTTTTTTAATAGGACATGTTAACACTAATGGTCACCTTTGCTTGCTGGAAAAATCTTTATTACCAAAGCACATGTACTGGAGCTCACTAAAAGTACTGTCACCTCTAACCATTGGGCTAATGGGCTAAACTGGTAGAAAAAAAGGTGCTCTTCACATAGTAGATTTTACCATTGATAAAACTGCAGTGGTGTCAGTGAACAGAAATCATCCTTAATGTTTTTGTAGTGTAGCCTCAAACATAAGTGTTGTTGGGTTAGTGTTGAGACTGTTGATAACACAAAAAAGGAACACCAACCCCTACCCACCCTTAATATTAATAGAACTAAATAAACCTGCTTTTGTTCCATGCTCTTCAGTTAGGGTAAAAACAAAATTAGAACCACTATGGTGCCATGATATCTCTTTTCAAACATGAAGGGGTGGGATGGAAAATCCCTAGAAGGCTATTCCTGCATAAAGGTTTACTTTGGGTGTAAGGAAGGATAAGAAAACATTTGTGTAGTTTTGTAATGAGCTTCATCCCAGCTCTCTATATTTTAAAGCCAGTTTCTGGGTTGAAGGGTAATACTTGGTTTTGATGACATTGTATTTGACAATATGCAGTGTCAAGAATGCATTTCTTGCCTCTAAATCACCAAGATACCATGAAAAAACTCATTTAACTATTGGTACCATGTTTTGTGAAAGTAATTTAGGAGGGAAAGTAACACAGCAGGAATCCAGTGTGCCTCAAAGGTGATACGAATGTCAGATTTATCTGGTGATAAGATACATTTGATCTGTATCCTTGAAAGTACAAACTAAACAAGATTGTTTAGTTCTGAACTTTTCTCACAAAGGTAGAGGCAAAGGAAAACTACCCTCTCTAACCCAAGACCTTCTCAAAGATATTTAAACTGGGCTAGTTTGATGCTAATTTTCAGGAGATATGCATGGCTTTATTCTTTTGGTGGTGAAATTATACTTAAATTTAATTTGAATGAAGGAGCTCAAAGAAGCTGAGCAGCATATGAAGCTTGGCAGATTTCTGTTCTTTACCAAGTTAGAAGAAAAAATATGCAGGTACTCAGAGGGAAGTTACTGTGCTTCTGGTTTTTATTCCTCTGCTTGCTTGCTAGTGAATGATAGGCTGAGAAATGCAACATCATCTATTTCTTTTGTGTTCTTGGTTACCATAGAGCATATGCAACATACAGCAAAACACAAACATTTCCTGCTTTGTTTTCTTGGCAGTTTTCTGAATTCAGTATTTTGGAATTAAAATGAAATAGTGTGAATCAATGTAGAGCACACAGAACACCTCGTTTCTTGATCCTCTGATGAGCATTTTTAGAAAAAAACTGCTGAAATATGCATCGTAATCAATCTGATGAACAACCAATGGAGGAGGCTTTTAAATATTTAAGAATCTCTGTGTTGTAGAGAATAGCACAATTTTTTTAAATGAGAACTACAAGTTCCTGTAGACCATCAGAGTAGTTCTCCATAGAAGAATTTTGTGCCAGAAGGCTTAAAATACCTAATCCAATCTCGCCTAGGCTGGGATCTGATGTGGCCTGTCTGAAGTCCATTGATAATCTTATTTCAGCTCCCAGGAGTGACCATTGCCTCTTTCCTTCCCTCCTCCAGTGGGACTTGCCCCTGATTGCCCTTGCAGTCCCCATGCATCTGCCTCAATTTCCTCTTTTATTCTTGTAGGAAATATCCTAATTACTTATAACTCCACCCCAGTCATGAGTGACACCTTCCTCCCTGTCACCAGGAGCAGCATCTGGCCAGCACCCACCCACAGCACTGCCAGGTCCCCAGAGCTGCTGGGCTTGGCATCACTCTGCTCCGTGTGCTCCTGTAAACTCCCCAGTGTCACAGGGTAATCCAGTTTTTAAACAAAAGCCATAATTAATATTAAAACACTTTGAGCAAGAGTGTGGCTTTGTAAATAACAATTTGTCATGAGAGGAAGTGGCTTTTGCAAGGCAGTGGCTTGAACAAGGTAATATTTTTGGGTGATGTTTCAGTGAAGATATCTTCTGGAAATCTGTGATTTACCTGTTACTGATACTGTGCTATTGAACAAGCAGGCAACAGTGTGTGAGAACAATAATAGTAATCTTAGTTAGAATGGTTTTGATGAAAGTACACTTTAATTCACTAATTATGGCAGCTAAAAGGCATTTTTACATTCAGTGTTAAAATCACTGTATCTGTATTTTTACCTCACTCTTCCAGCTGCAGAACTCTTTTTTTAACATGTTTTTAGTCATGTTATGCAAATGCCTGTTTAAATTACTAGGAGTATTTGTTTTCTATTTCTGCCCTGTAAAACATAATTTTAATACAAGTTATTTGTGAAATGCACATTGCAAAAGGAAATAAGGTTTCAGATGGCATTTCTATGATAATTTTACTGCAAATGTTGACCATGTTTTTGTATTTGTCTGTAGAAGGTAATGCAGGCTGTACATAAGGCATATTTCAAAGACCTAATATTGTATGTGACTAAATTAGTGAAGTGGCGCTGGCTTCCTTTTGAGCAGTTAGTCTGGCACTAATCACAGGGAGCAGAATAGATCACTGCCTCGCATCCATTTTGGGGGAGGCAGAGGCTGTGGCACAAGGCTGCACAGATCCAGTGGCCCTGCCTGGCTCCCCCTCCCCACTGGGGGGGTCTCGGGGTGTCCCCAGCCTGGAGCCCAGTGACAGGCTGGGCAGCAGGGGAAGAGCTCAGCACCGAGGTGTGATGTATGTAAATAGGGGAGCAAATGCATGAGTGAGTGAGGCAAGGGGAAGGCTGTGCTGAATACCTAAAACCTGCCTGTGCTGCTCTGCCAGCACTGGAAACTCGGGCAGTGTGGCCAGGTCTGGAGGGGTTAGCCCCCCAAAAAAGCATTGGGTGAATTCCCACCCAAATCCTCTCACTGCTACACGCAAAACTGCAATTAAAATCACGCTTTCCACTCTAGATTGATCTGCTTAATAAAATAAGGTTAGTTGCATTTAAAAAATGTATGGGCGAGTTTGCTGCATGTGGGGAGAATAACGGATACTGCTGGCACAAGATTGCTCTTAATAAAACATCTTCATTTCAATGGCACACTGTATTTTTATTTGGCTTGATCCTCAGCCTCTGAACCCAAATGGAAATTTTTGGAAACAAAAAGAGGTTTCTGGAGGTGGTATCCTGTTGTTTGTGTCTCTGTCGCACTTTTCAATCAAATAATTTATACTAGACTGAAGTTTGACAAGCCTGCTGTAGTGTCACGAAGAAAAAGCTTCCTCATGAAATCAAAAACATATAGCAGATGCATGTTTTATTGAACATTACTAAAAATAGCACTTTAAACCCTTACTCTGTCTGTAATGCTCTTTAAGTATCTTTTGAACACTGCCTTCATTACTAAGTCTCTGAGCTTCCGAAATAATTTTCTGATTCTTTCTCTTCCCCAGACCTTATTTTTCAAAGCAGTTGATGTTTGTTTGCTGCTTTGCATGCGTGTATGGTGAGTGAGTTGTCAGTCAGCTGATGAGTCTTCAGCCGTGTTGGACAAGGTCCTAAGCCTGTGTCTGTAAGCAAATTCCACACCCAATATCATGAATACATTTTGAGATTCTTTAAGTATCTCAGTAGGAACTGAGATGAAATATTCTGCCTGTTGGTGACTCAGTGATCACAGTCAGGGTGAGGGAAGGAGAGCTCTCACCCTGCCTGTTGTCATCTCCATGCTGACCAATGTGCTGTAATCTGCACACCCCTTCGGACTTCTCCTTGCCTTTACCCACTACAAAAGCAGGGGAAATCAGGATGCCAGAAAACTGCTGGGTTTATAAAAGCAGGGCAGCCAAGAGATGCTAAGAAAGTAAGGACTGGGAAGTGATATAAACCTGTTAGTAAGAAATACTGAGTCAATATTTTATTTGGTAAAATAGACAATTGAATAAATACTTTTTACAATCGAATACGTTATTGGTCTTGCATGACATTATAAACAGCAGTTGCTGAAACATGACATGCAAAGCTATAGTTTTATGACATTGTGATTTGAAATACAGCTGAAAATAGCAGGTCTTTGGCTTTAAAGGATTCAGCTCAAATTTTGTATTTCTTCCCTTTCTGAAATCTTCCTGTTACTGAAAAAGAAACCAAGCACACATACTTTTCTTTTTCTTAAATCAAATTTAGTATCACCAGTGACACAAGCCTCATTTCTGTTGTTGAATTCTCCATCAGGCTGATGGGTGTGAGTTTTTAGCACCATTTCTAGTATTTGAGCTGTACAGTTTGTTTTACTTTTTTTACTTCTAGCCTTGCCTTGCAATATGAATAAAACTGGTGCTATTAAACCACAGAATAGGTAAGGTTTGCAGGGACCACTGGAGGTGTTCTAGTCCAACCTCCTTGCTCAAGCAGGGTCCCCTAGACCACGTTACTCAGGATTGTGTGCAGATGGCTTTTGAGGGAGGAAGACTCCAGGGAAGGAGACTCCATGCAGCTGCCTACCTGAACATACAAACCTAAAGGGGTTGTATGAAATTTTGCTTTTTCTTTCCTTGCAGATTACCAAAATAAACCCTTCTGTTTGAGAAAGACAAAGGGCTCAATGGAAAACAGTTATCTTGCAGAAAGTAGTCTAAACCAAGACTGGTGCAGCTTTGTGAGCACAGGCAGGGTGAGAGCAGTTCTGACCAGCAGAGTTTGGAGCTGTTTCGCCTGGGAGGGCTTTTGGGAGTGTTGCTTCTGCTCCCATTGCAATTTGGGATGAGTCTTTTGACTCTGATAATTAATTTATAACCATCTGATATATTGCCTGCTATCCTCCATAGTTTCACAACGATGTGTCCTTGGACAATGTGAAGGCACTTGTTCTCATTCAGGGCTTTATATGTGCTATATCAAAAAATTTAATTGTTGTATTACTATGCAAATGAAAAAAAACACACCCCCACATATCTAGCAAGATATATTAGCTGGAAAATATTTTATTTTGGAGCTTAAAGGCTTGAAATAAATGACATATATACTTTAAATAAGCTTTTTAAAAACCTGAGTGTTTATTTGAAGTGAGTTTTGAGCATCCTTGTAAGTAATTTTGATTAGAAATGTGTAAACATAGGGGTCTGCTCTAGAAGTGCATGAAACTTGAGTGCCACTGCCTCCATGCTGTAGGGCAGGGGGAAATGTAACTAAATTTGAATTTGTCATGTTTCTCAGCATCTTGCAGGCTGATCTGGTTGAATAGAGCCCAGAGTTCTACTCTCCTAAGAGTGGATGATATATTAAGACAAGGGTGTATGACACAGTAAGACATTAACAATGAGTCTGAAAAGGTATTGTGAATGTAAAATCACACTGACTAAAATATACTGAGGTTAAAATAGAGGGTAACTTTACAAATCACTATTAATTTCTTTGGCTTTCATTGCAATAACATTGATTTAATTCATTAGATTTCTTTCTAAATCTATATTTCAGTTTTAGAGTTGTCAGTTTCTGTTAATGACAATTTTGCCCATCTGTTCTAACACGAAAATGAGGCTTCATGCAGGAGACATGATAGATCTCTAATAGTTGAAGAAGTAAGAATCTTAAAGGTATTTCATTTGGATTAGATCCACTCTGATGTGATTCACCCTTGAAATGAAGCTGAGTACTAAAACTTTTAACTGTATAATCAAAAAACAAAAGTGTCATATCTTGTCATTTGGGCCCCTGTCTATTTCATAATTTACAGAAAAAATTTCAAAACATTCCCACTCATTCTCTTACTAATGACAGAGCCATAATTTTGGGTGTCAGCATATCAGAATTCCACTGGATGTGATTAGAATAAGAATTAGTTTCTTTAATTTGGCCATTCAAACAGTAGTATGACTACAGCAAGTCGTTTTGCTAAGCCAGCCTTTGCTGCCAAGCTGGGTTACAACTTGTGCTTCAATCCAGGTTTAAAACTCCAGTTCCTTGCCCAGGTCAATCTTCTGAAGGGGTAATTTTTCAAAGCAGTGTGTGAGTCTTAAGCACACAAATCCAGTTAGGAAATAACAAGATTATGTTCTGTGCACTGCTTTAAAAATTTACCCCTAATATCCTAGAGAGAGGAGCAGAGTTGTTGCACGTACTGCGTGCGAGGTGTAATTTAAATTGTTTTTAGTAAGCAATTCTCTGCATTTATGCAATGAAATGTTATTCTGGGGGAAAAAATGCTCAGCTAATTATTCAGTCTTGAAAAATAAACACATCCATTAAAGGCTTGACTACATATTAATGGATGACCTTTCTAACCATAGTGTTTTATTTGCAAATCTTCTAAAAAATTCTTTATGCATTAAGTATACATGGAATTGGATTTTATCCTTACCACTGAAAGTTACCAAATGTACACTGACTCAAACTCAGTGCATTTATTGTTGCTTTGTAACAAAGAAGATGGTTCCCATAATGTGCATCATTGCTGCTTTCTGTCTTAAACTTTGCTTGAAATTCAGAGTACAGCCTGGAAAACAAGACTAAAGAAGTTCCTACAGGACCAGATTTCTAATTTCTAAATACAAACTACTGGAAAATTTAGCTTTTCAATTGTAATACTTCTAACAAATTAAAAATCAACAAAAATATTATGCTTCTATGTTACCTGTTCAAGTGTATAGAATGCACAAAAACTTTAATCAAATACTCAGGTTTGCTCAGTTTTAAATTGTGTTAGTTTAATAGTTTCTATTCTGCTGTTTATATTAATGACATATTCCCATCTAAATATATTGCAGCGCTGAAAAGCCATCAAAACATTTCTAAGGTTGAATGAGTGCAGTTGCATTCATGATTTTTTAATAAAATGATCTCTTTCTATTGAACTGCTTCTTTTTTTAACAGAGATTGAGATTGTATAATATATATATACATAGTTATAGGAGCATTATAAATACAAACTGCAGCTTCATTTACTGTCTGAATATTTGCTTTCAATTCATAGCTACACAGTGGGCTGAGAAATGTGAGTTACTGTACATAAAATATGAGAGCAAAAGAAAGAAGGATAAAAAAATCGAGAGATGGAATTGATTATTTTTTTGCATATTGATTAAAAGTCTTATTATTTGAAGAAGCAACTGATAATTTGCTAATAGTGATTTTTCCAAGGACTGATGTTTCTAAAAATGATTTTCATCTATTCTCCTTTTCCTCTTTCACAGTCCAGTTTATATTCTCTACTTTTTAATTCTTGCCTCTTTTGCAGGCATTTGATATTTGTGGTATACATATAAAAGCAGTTTGATATTGGCTAAATTTGGGCATAGTCGTGTTATGAATACGAACATCTGCAAAGGAATTAAAAGCGGCATTCACCAAAATCCAAGTGCGAAGTATCCCAGTTAAGCATACGATTCTGAATGCATAATTTAGTTGCCATATTTTGTTTCTTTCTTCTGTGTAAAATGTTTATGAAGTTCTCAGATTTATTAGATATTTAGAATTTTCCTTTAATTTCTTGCTGAATTTTTCTCTCTCTGCTTTCCATGCCTAAGTTAATTTGTCTGTGGACTGGTCCCATGTCATTTAATTTTGTTTCTATTCATGTTGGATGACTAGCCAGACTATCAGAGATTTAAAAAATTCAAACAAGCTGAAATTCAAGAACCTGCTATACTTGTTTGAGGTTAAAATTATTTTTCCTGCTAGCAAGTTGAGCTAGTCAAATACTGGGGCAAAATATAGTCCTAAATAGAACTCATCTTTAAAACCTAATGTCTATGAATCTTGATACTCCCTCTTGCCCTTCCCTCACCCCAGGTTCTCTTTTCTACTCTTAAAAAAAAAAAAATTAAATGCTGTGGGAAGGTTTGAAAATTCTCTGGTTAAGTCTCTGATTGCATGTATCTCAGCTGGGAGCTGTTCAGGGAAAGCAAACATGAGAAAACAGATCAGATGAGATCCCTCTCCTGAACTGGTGACAGTCCAAAATTTGTGCATAACCCAGCTAGCCAAAATCCAACCTCCGATGTTCTGCTGGTGACTGAGCTGGGGACCATAAGGTGAATTCTTACCATGCACATGAAGTGATCCATTTCGACCTCTAATGTAGTAGAACTCCCCATTTTCCCAGCTACAGCAGTCCAGTGCTGCTGTTTCAAGCAGAGGATGCCTTTTCCTTCCCACAGACACCTGGCCCAGCAAAGCACATGTGCTGTCTGGCTGCTGGTGGCTGCAGGGAAACATCAGATGAGAAAAGATGCTACCAAAGCTCCTGCTCAGCGTGATGTCAGTCATTTGGTCCATGATGAATTAATTTTAAAAATAAGCTACAGAAAAAACTCTTTCGATCTGGGAACCAGAAAGAATTGGGTGTTTGCTCAGACTGAGAACCTGAGTATGAATATAAATTTTTAAATGAGCCAGTATATTGCATGACTAGTTCATCGACTAATAAGTGGTATCACTGGGTTGCCTCAGTTTTACAGTTGAAACCATTGTACTCACCAAAAAGCTGCTCTCACAAAACAGTTAATTTAAGGTAACCATGCATACAATTTAAATATAAAATTAAGTTGAGATGTGGTTTCATAGCAAATGTGATCTGTTTAGAAATATGCCCAGCTGAGAAGGTTGAAGCATGGTGGGAATTACTTTATTTCACCTCAGCCTTGTGGCTTTGCTCTGTTGCAGGTCAAGGGCATATCCAGGCTGTCAAACTCATGGCACCTGACACTTCCCTCCCCAGAGCAGAAGCAGCACCTAAAGGCAGGGGATCTTCCTCCATCAGCAATTTACATAGACTGCACTTAGCAATGCCCAGTGCTCTGGCTGCCCTTCTGCTGAGTGAGCTCCCTCCCACGTTCAAACATGGGGAAAAATGGGGTTTATCAGGTGGATAAGATGGAAATAAGTGGCAAAATTCCCGTAGATCACTGTCTGCTCTTTCACTCATTTAATTAAGAACATCATATCTAGAATGTAGGGAAAGCTGAGCAATAGCTGCTGGTACTCATCATGTTTAAAATTTAGGAATGCCTTCAAAGTTCTGCCCACAAGCCTGTACAGAGGTGTCAACAGGAAGGCTTTATGCCATAGTGTGGATTGAATATGGTAATATGAGCTGTGCTCCTAATAGTGCTGGTAAACAGACTGTTCTAATCAGATTCAAATGCTAATATATATAAAATCTTTACCCACTTAAAAATAATAAAATATTTTGCTTCAATTAATCCTGATTGTGCTAGTAGAACATACAATCAACAATGTTATGCAAATAGTTATTTTTGTAGTTGAAATCAATAACTTATTTTCTTTGTAATACAAAAAAATAGAAAAAGGAGGTTATTATTAATTGCTTATAAAACTACATCTTTGTGAGGGAAGCCTGCAGGTATTAATCTCATTATCAAGACTTTCCTTCAAAGTCTGTATGACCATTATTGCTCATGATTCGACCACTCAAGAAATCTTGCCATAGACTCCTATTTTGAAAGTATTTATTGGAAGCTGAATGAAATTAGTTCTTTATGAGCTAAGTAATTGTAAAGTTACATTATCCTGTGGAAAGAGATAACTGATAAAATCTGAGAATTTCAATTTTAAAACGGCTGTGCCTTGCTACACTGAAGCTATGATAACCTTCATATTTATAAATCTATACCTTACTGGCTGTACATACATAGTCATGAAGTATCAGTTACACTCCTGATAAAATACTTTAAATATTGATTATAAAATAACCTGTGTTAACAAGAAGTATATTGCTTGCTCATGCATATGGTATTGTTTGTTTAATTTGAGTTACTGTATCTCTCATTCCTTTCTCATTTTTGTTTTGTTCTCTTGAACAGCCATTCTTCAATTTGGTCTGACCCATAAATGGGAGAAGCTTTGCTAATTCAGCTTTAATGACACTCCCACACCAGCAAAATTCTTCGTCCTAAGGAGGAAGGAGGGCTCTTTGGTCAGACTTGGCGCATGCAGCCCAAGGGTCTTGCAGAAAATTTTCATTCTTCAGTTTCTGACAAGAAATGGGTAACAGCACTGAATATAGAGATAGCCCAAGCTAGGAATACAAGCAACAAGTGCTGCTCACTGATCTCTGCACAGGTCTAGGGGTCATTCCCTACCCCCAGAGCCCTTGCTTGTGGTAAGAACTTCTGTGGCCATGCTTTCTCACAGTCTTCAGGGGGCTGTGGAATCTTCTTTGTCCCTGGTCATTGGCCTTGTCCTGAGTGTGTGCCCTCCACACCCATGGGGAGCATCTCTATGGTATCCCCAGAATCCCTGCAGGAATTACCATTCTCCCGCATTCCTGCTTCCCTTATATCTTCAAAAACTAATGAGGGGCCTGCAGTATCCCAGAACAGGGCTGCTAGGACTCCAGCAGTGAGGCTTGGCTCACTCTGGGGTAGTCACTGAGCTTCTTTACCCTTGTACATGGCTCTGGATACACGGTGCTCATCTGTGCCCATGCAGTTGCCCTTGAAGTCATGCCTGAGGCTGTCAAAGCAGGCTTGAATTTCATCTCCAAAATGAGGAGGTGGTTTCTGCTTTATTCCCAACCAAATTGGGAGATGATTCTTTCACAATTTTCTTATGTATTCTTTTCAGCAGGGGAAAATTGACAAATCTAGAGTATAATTGTCATAACTTCCATGCATAGCAGGGGTATCTAATTGCCAGGGTGCATTCTGTGGTAAAGACCACTGGTTTAAACAGAGAAAAAAAACCCAGCTACTGAGTCGTCAGGAATCCAGGACCATGCAAAGCAATTATCCATGTTCTGGAAGTATGTATTTTTTAAAAATTCCATCTATTTCCAATGGTTTGCCATATATCAGAGCAGACTGTCCAAAATGATATAAAATATCCAGCAGATAAGAAGCAGCCATTCTATTAAAATAATATGTGTCTATTTTCCTGCATATATATAGGTAGTAGTGGAATCAGCAGCCCTGGAAGGGTTCAAAAAGTGAGTAGACGTGGCATTTCCTGCTATGGGATGAGGATGAAGGTTGGACTTGATGGTCTTGGAGGTCTTTTCTAACTTTAATGATTCCATGATTCTATCTGTGCAGAACACCTGGGCCTGGTTTGGTTTTCATATGAAAACACACCATCCCAAAGTCCTTACCTAGCCCCTTGTTACACGTGGGGGTTGGCTCATGTGATTTTTTGGGGATGCAGATGCTAATGTACATTACCGAGGTGTTACGGGCTCCAGTGACAGCGGAGCAAGACAATGCCTTGGTAGGTCACACCTGGCCACCTTTCCCACAGGACTGGTAAAAAACTTCCTGGCTTCCCAGTTGGTTTCAAAAATGAAAGGAATCTAGAAACCTCCTCAGTTTATAGTCTTTTCCCAATTAGCTGTTCTGGGTGTGGTTAACACAAACTAATCATACTCGGGAGCGCTAAAATGTACATGGTGCAGCGCAGTGCCTCGCGTCTCCTGGGGTGTGATTATTTAATGATAATGATGCCCCCTGCAGAGGCACCTTATTGCTCTTTTGCAAAAACAATCTTTATTGAGGGGAATTAATTGCATTGTTGTTGATAGCAAGAAATAAGTTAATATTTTGAAATGATCTTTCTGGTTTGCACAGCTTAAAGGGATGTTAGCACAATTATGTCAAATAAATGACCTGCTTTGAAAGTTTCTCCATATATTAGGTCTGGATTCCAAAGCCATTCTGGATGTATGTTTTCTCTGAAGATTTGGTTTCACTGGGAGTCTTGAAATATGCTGAGAAGAGTTAATCTTTCTGTTCCATGGATACCTTGTATTGCTGCCTAAAAATTGATCTCTTCAGGGTCACTGACTGTTTTCTACTTAGAGGCAAATTTGCAGTTACACTGGATTCCCACAGCATATTTACTCTATGCAAAGTGTCTGAGAGCAACTTTTATGGTAGGGTTTTTAATTAGTGCGATGTATAAAAGCAGCGAAGTTAATAAGGATGAAATTTGCTGGTGTGCTGACTTCTATGGAAGGCAATTGCCTCAGAGTCATGGTCATAGCCTAGTCTTAAATATCCATCCATATTATTGCACTGACACTACATAGATTCTGGAAGATGCAGCTCACAGCTCCCAACTGGAAAAGACACCAGCAGCCACATATACTTTACCTACTCCCATCTACCCACTAATTTATCTCCAGAATAATCGCTAATTTACTTATCTCAGTGCTAATGTTTGCTACAGTAGTTTGGGTTTTGTTTCTTACTTTATGGGAGTCTTTGCATCATTTTTATCACCTGCTTGCTTTTTTATACTAATGGTTCAGTACATCAGTATTACAGTAATAATATAGGTATATATCCATTGTAAAATGATGATTTACTGCAGCAGGATGGATGTATTTACCATGGATGCAGTGTTGCAACAAATGAAAGGATCAGAAATATGTGCCCCTGTGCCAGCATGTCTGCAGGCACACCTGAGAGTGTATGAGGGAAGCAAAGCCACGTGGTGAAGTCACCGTAGTGGTGCTTGCTCTGTGTGTGGGGCTGCTGAGGAGGAGGCAGAATCCCACCCTGGGGCTGGAAAGGGCAAGCAGGAGCTCCCAGGCTCCATGGCTGGTCCTGGCCAAGGTGCCTCCTTGCTCCTGGTGTCCCCAGCAGCACATGGGTGTTTGAACAATGAGGGGCTTGGCTGTGCTCCTCCTTCTTGCTGGACATATGAGATCTCTGCTACCACCCTGGGAGCACATGCCATTCCTGCCCCTCTGAGAGGGCAGAGGGTACCCTCTGAAATGCTGCTTTGTAAGGAGTGAACATCATTTTTTTTCTGACAGTCTGTGGGTCTGAGAGATTGTAGGATAGTTCCTGTTGGAAGGCAAATCTATCTCTTACTACAGGTGTGAGTGTGTGTTACTCTAGTATCTTTTTGTTTTATTGGTCTCTTTCCAGGTGCAAATGTTCTGTCATTTGTGTGCCTAAAGCCCAGAGGGGTACACTAGAGGAGGGAAACTTGATATTTCTGGGGACATGAACACTGTACAGCCTCACCTCAATAACTTCTCAGGCTGCATGTATAATGCCTTTTCATCATTTTGGTACCTGGAAAATGTCCATTTGAAGAAATGTTTGGCTGATGGCTGCTTTCAGAATTTTCAGTTTTTTATTTTCCTTAATTTTGCTCCTATAGAAGTAGTTTCCATGTACACAATTCTAGTTTTTGTTAAGTAGGATTGCCTCACTGATATACAAGCAGCCTGCCTTTCATCTTGTTGAAGACAAGATCTTGGATCAGCTTCTATGTTAAATATAAAATATTAGTTCTAGATAAACTAATTTGTGTTGTGTAAAGACTGGTTGCTTCCTCTTCAGAGAATGAATGGATATTCTAATTTTTTTTCCATCTTTCCAGCTGGAAAAACAGCTGAACATGGAGATGTTGAAGGTAGGTTTCTTATTTTCACAGAAATAGTATGAACAATTACATCATGCATTTTAATTATTTCAGCCCCTACAAAAAGAGAAGCATATTTGATCTGTTTACCATTAACTGATTCAGTAATAATACTCAGTACTGGTAATAATAATAGTAATTAAAAATAATCTATTTTTTTTAGACTTGTATGTCAAGGTCAGTTATTCTGCAGTGTTTTGTTTTAGTAGCTTTGATAGGTAGAGAATTAAAAAACAAACTTTCAGGGATGCCAGGGGTGTTGGCAGAAAGTCAAGGAGAAGAATG
The DNA here is from genome assembly GCA_013400855.1 of Buphagus erythrorhynchus. Taxonomy (NCBI): domain Eukaryota; kingdom Metazoa; phylum Chordata; class Aves; order Passeriformes; family Sturnidae; genus Buphagus; species Buphagus erythrorhynchus. The sequence continues at coordinate 28,145 of VZTT01063070.1, read as the reverse complement.
TGGCAGAGAGCAATAGAAATTGGGATTAGCACTACAGGTGATGGAAGAGGTGATAAATAGCAAAAGGAGCTGGGAGAATAAACATCCCCCAGTCTTCAAGGGAAGACAGGAGGGAGTGGCAGGGGAGACAGCCCCTCCAGCATCCCTGATCTGCAGGTTTGGGGAGATGACAGTGCTGTGTGGATGTAACATGAAATGGAACAGTGTGGTATGAAGAACCAGCTGAGTCCTTGGAAAGCAAAGAAAGAAGCTGCAACCTGAGGGAACAGAACGGGCTCTTCACCCACCCAGGTTCTCTTGTTGGGTGTCCCTGCCTGGTACCTGGGAAGTCTGTGGGAAGGAAGAGTCCACCCATGTTCCAACCACACCAGTATTTGGGATCCATTTCAGCCACAAATTGCTGCTCTGAGCAGTCTCCTGAAAGATGGTGCTTTCAGGAACTAGATAGTCCCTTGGAAAACATCTATGGTGGCCACAATTTATGTCACTGAATGAATAAAAAGTTGTCACTTATGTTGCTGTGGGTTGCATGACACTTGGGAAGATTGTCGTTTATTTTTGTCAGGTTTTATTTAGTTTGGGTTTTGTAAACTGTAGAAATTAGTGCAAGAATGACTTTTAGAAAAAGAACAAGTGTTAAGGAAAAAACTAAACAAACTTTTTACAGGAATTCCCTTTAGAAGATGCCTTTGTAGGAAAATGTATGCCTTGTCTTTATTGTAAGTCTCTGCATTTTTTCCTATTGCTTTTATCTTGGGTAACAAGCAGAGCTGATCAGCAATTTCCCCATGAAATAAGAATGATAAAGCTATCTCCACCTGATTTATTGGCAGTGTTGATGGATACCGGGTATATTTTGAGCTCCTCTCTGGTGGTGGTGGTAGTGGACCAATTCTTGAGGGATGGGGAGCTAAAAACCAATAAAAACCAAGACCTTCTAAGATAGGAGGGGCTATCCTGGGGAAAAGAGAAATCTCTTAAAAGCTATGTTGTATACATGTGGGTTTGTTTAATGTGTGGCATATAATGCAGTTAATCTCCTTACAAAGTCATTGCTTAGAGAGCAATATGAAAGGAAATCCTGATAAAAGGCACCAGTGTAAATTTGACATTGCATGTAGCAGTCAGCTTTGTGCATTGTAATTGGAGGGGACAGAATAGTTGTTTATTCAGAGGGGAGAATGATGCTATAAATTTCAGGTATGAGATTAAAAAATAACTAGACTTCATTTTCAAATCTCCTTTCCCCTTTATTCCTCTTCCACAGTCCTTGCTCGAACTCTTTGCAAAGGAGAATCACTGATCCTGCTCCATATGAGGGAGTGGGAAGCAAATGCAAATGGGGGAGGCAAGCACCTCTGGACTCCAGATGTGATGCTCTGCAAGGCTCGTGTTGCCCCGTCTCCAGCAGCGATTCCTCTGCAGGTCTCATTAACCTTGTGCAATTGGGCAGGGAAAGGCCAAGAGCATGGTCCTTCCAGAGTCCTTCCACCTGCTCCAGCCTCCAGAAGAGGGATAAGGCTGTGGGACAGGGCTGGGATGTGCAGCCAGCCGGGGACTCTGCTGGGACTTGCCGTGAGTATTCGCACCGTGTGAGCCACGGAGGAGCTGTGCTCCTGGCTGCCGAGCTGGGGTGCCCTGCAAAATATGGAAAACGCTTTCCAATCAAGTGAGAACTCTGTATGCATAATAAACCTGTGATTTTCTGATGGCTACGTACAGCACAAATGCCGAAGAATAGTCTGTGTGCCTTGTCAGAGCACTTAAGTTAAATAGGGGCACTTTGCATCATTGTTTTGATCTTCAAAATAAGAGGAAATTGAATGCAAAGAGCTGTAGGGAACTTTCAAAGGCACATGAGCAATTAGGAGCATAAGTCCTCTTGGCTGAATAATCACTTTGGGATATTTTTCTTTTCTTGTATCCTTAACTCCCCGCAAAGTATTGATGGCAAAAAGTTCTTGGAAAATTTGACTCCCTCCAGCTTGTTTGTCCTGTTGGTGAATCTCTGGATCTTCCAAGCTTTATTAGGTTTCCTCTTCTCTGCTGATGGCTACTTTTACTGGTACTGATGAAATTCTGTTTTGCTGGAAGTCTGTTCGCAGATCTTCCCATAAAAAGGTTAATGTGGTGGAGATTGACTGGTATAAATGGTGCATGTCTATGTATATAATGTCTGTGTGTAAGTGTGTATGAATATATGAAATTTTATTGAAAAGAAACTTTCCTCCTTAGGGAAACACTCTTTAGTAGTGTTGGCTGAGTCTGAATTCCTCTTCTAACACCACCATCCAGAATTTCATAAAACTG